>WBMV01002155.1:408750-420410 GCA_013396655.1 Campylorhamphus procurvoides | reverse complement strand
AGAGAGAGAGAGAGAAGGAAGGGAAAAAAAGGCAGTCTTTCAGCTGCTGTCATTTATCTTAAAACATTTCTTTCATCCAGTTAGCTATGATAAGCACTTTCATTGTTACTCTGGAAGAAATATGTTATCATTAGGTTTCAGAATCCACACCTCCATTTCTGTGACTGAAGCCAATTCATACCTCCCTCAATATTGGTCTGACAGCAAGCTAGCAGCTGATATTGGAAGATATTGGAAGGAATTCTGCTTGCATTTTACTGTGGGTGTTGGTCACCTTTATGTCAGAACAAAATGGCTTGGTACTCATCTAGGAGGGAGAAGTCCAGGACACCATGCCCTTACTCTAAGGACTGTTTTGCATTTTACATCTGAGAATCATTATATAAACCTTGAAATATTCATGACAGCAAGAATGAAAGCCCAGGAGACTCACCTTCTACTGAGGTTCCTAAATGTTAAATTACGAGATTTGGCCCCCCATTTATCCCCCTTCCACAGCTTTTTCTCTTTCTCCCTCAGCATTTCGTCTCCCACTCCAAGGAGCACGCCTCCATGGGGTTGCCATTCCCAAACATGGCAGGCTTTGCTATCCTGCTTCCAACCCAAACTGAAAGGACGCAGCACAGGCAGCCAGATACCTGCCTGCAGCGTGCACAGGCAATGAATGGCTTCTCTACTACACTGCACATGACTCATTACCTCCAACTTTTCAGCTCCCAGAGTCTCCCAAGGGAGACAGCAGGTTTTGTGCATTAGCATTGAAGCCGGGTTTTTAAATTAGTGCACTGGCAGAGTAAACACTACCCCTTCTCCTTGCAGTAAGCCACAGATAGGAGCTTGTCCAAGCATCCCTGTGTCACCCTTACAACATTAAAGCCAGGATTGAAAAGCAAACTTATGTCTCCACAACAAAATGTAGTTAAACACTCTTTCCAGAGGATCAGGAATACCTTTCTCCCCCTATGCTTTAAAGTCACCCCTTTAAATTCTATGCAAACAAGAAACTATGCTAGGGACAAAGCCACTGATTTTGGTATGGAGCAGGGGGGGACCTTGGTTCACAGCTTTCAGTCTTGTCCACATGACAATATCTTGCACCCCCAGAGGCATCATGCTGGGAGAGGCAAAGGGGCCATCCTGCTCCAGGGCTTCCCCAGCTCTCTCAGCTGAGCCTGCTGGCAGTGTGCTCCTGAAATGTCAACAGCCAGCATGGTTTTATGCCGATTTTTTACTTTCCAATGCTGTTTGATGTGTGCTGAGAAGAGCTTCTCCACCTCACGGGCCATGGGATATTTGTTGCTCAAGAATGAGGAAAAAATAACTTCCTGAGTCTGAAATCTTCTTTGGTATGATACCTGCCCTGGCACCCTGTCACTTCTTCACAGAGGCCCTGGTGCTGTGGAGGAGGAAGCCCAGGGAAGCCTGCTGCTGCTGCTGCCTTCACCACACTCTGCCTCTTGCCCCAGCAGTGCCTGCATCCCTGGAGATGAAGGGCGTGCAGGGCGAAGCTGGGAGAAGAGGCAACAAGTTTGCAGGATGCTTATTGCTGGATGATTTGCTGTCCTCTGCAATTTCCTACCTGAAAGCAACTGCTGTGACTAAAGCTGGCCCCGATACAGACGGTTACCAAATCCTAGCGATATTATCTTACTCCAGCTTTACCCTGATGCAAAAGACAGTTCAAGTGACACAGCAGGAAGGAACTGAGGTTTTGGGTTCCGCCAAGGCAGAACCCAGTCATGGCCCTGTCACAAACACCCAAGGGATGCTGACTTTGACTCGCCATCACCCAAATCACCCTGGCCAGCCTGCATGGACAGGTTTTCTTCTGCAGCGCTGGAGCCATCCGGATCTTCCCACCCACATGGAAATGTGATTTAGAACAGGGCTGCAAACTGAAAATCTGGATCATTACTCTGGTAAAACACATACCAGATTCTGTTGCTAACCTCCCATGAAAGATAAGTGTATCAGAGCCTTCTTCGCTAGGGTAGAAGGGGAACCATCACTTGCCCTAAAAAGCCTTCTGTCTCCAGCCAGTGGAGTTCACCAGCTGCTTTTCAAGAGTTGTTTGGTGTGCTTTGTTTTCTTTCAAGTACTGTTTGAATTCTTCTGCAGACACACATGTCAAGCTGGAGCTAACCCTGCAGGGGGGAGCCAGAGATGAGGAAAGAGGGTCATCTGCTGCCTGTCCACTAGCCCCAGCCCCCATCCTAGTGGGGACAGCAGAAATGGCAGCAGTCGGCACCAAGAGATGGAAAGAGGACAGCCCAACCACTATGCTCTAACCTTATCTTTCCTCCTGGCTTGCTTTAAGATAATCAGCTGGCTACTGCACCCCTTTTTGCCTTGGTTTCCACCCCAGCAGGAAAAAGTAATGCTCTCGGCAGCGTTCCATGAATTTTCTGGCAAGCACCCCTGCCAGAAGGGGAAGAGCTGCCAGTACCTGCTCTAGCACTTGGTCTGGGATGCATGGATGCAGAGACAGACCTCATCTCAGATTTTTGGACAAAGCCAGGAGAGACCACATTTAATATCATCATACTCCCAAGACAAAAAGCAATCAGAAAATTTATTCAAAGCACTCTAGTAGAAATACAGAAAAATGAGAATTTTGGAAGTGCGTCACAGACGAGTGACAGCACCTCAGAAGGAGCAATGCAAGAGTTTTGCAACCTGGTTATAAGCTAGCTCCACTTTCACCTCAGCAGCCAAATAGAATGGCATTATAATGAAAGCATGGTGTCATCTTGTTTCACAACTCACATTGTTGGGATGGTCCTTAAGAGGAAGCTTCCTTGTACCAGCAGGACATGAGTTGCCCTGCCTGTGGGGAATGGGGTGATTTTGCAAGCTGTCCTAGCCCTAGGAGCAGTAGGCATAGACTGGAGCTCCCAAGCAGGCAGGGCAGAGAAGGGAAGAGGAAATGCCCTGAATCATAGTTATCAATTGGTAAGCAAAGCAACAGCAGATGGTTGTGGATAGAGGAGCATAAAGAAGCCATGAGGCAATGTTAGTCATCATGATTAAGCCCTAAGAGTGTCTACATTTTCAGTTATTTAGTTTACTTGTTTGTAGACACACATGACAGGAACTTAGAGATGTGAAAAGGGATGACAACAGAGTATTGTGCATATCCTCAGTAGGCTCCTCCCTGACAAGAATGGTCATACAGGTACAGCCCAACAATGTTTGTCTGAAGAACTGTGAAGGGAAGGCTGGCACAGGCCTTCATGCCTTCCAAGTAATTTAGAAAAGGGCAACCTAGGAACAGCTGAAGAGCTGTCAAGGCATGGAAAGTCAAGGCAAACAAGAGGAAGACAAAAAGCCAATCATGAGGAGGATGACCCAGTCCAGTATCATTCTGAGGGGTGTTTTCAAAGCTCTCCTGTCAAGGATGGCGGAAAGGGCATGGGCCATTCTGAGATGTCGAATGTCTGGATGAGGCTGGAGAACCTGAGGGAGGTCTGTTCTACCTTCTCAAAGAGGCAAGAGAGTCACTGAGGAAGGAAGGTGGCAACCTGAAGAATAGTAGATTTACTTAATCTCCAAAACAGTATTTCCACCTGAGGCGCTCTGCAGGGACTATGCTGAGAAAGAGAAAGAGTGGGATCCATGGCTCCATATTTTGTGTATCTTTCTCTCTCTTTCTCATCAGCAGCAGCCCTGCAACAGATCCATCCTGAAAAGAACAGCAGCTATCCCTCACCTTCAGCACACAGCAGTCCTACTTCAGCTTGGCGAAACTACCAGTCCTCTTGCAGGGCACAACATGCATAAAG
The DNA here is from genome assembly GCA_013396655.1 of Campylorhamphus procurvoides. Lineage (NCBI taxonomy): Eukaryota > Metazoa > Chordata > Aves > Passeriformes > Dendrocolaptidae > Campylorhamphus > Campylorhamphus procurvoides. The sequence goes on along the minus strand of WBMV01002155.1, from coordinate 416,628 downwards.
TTTTGCAGAATAGGGCTTGGAACAGGATATAGTGGGATACATGCCAGGGAGGACTCATGACTCTGAGCTATCCCATTTACAGCACAGACCTTGCAGGCCGTGCAAGACAGAGAGCAGCATAACTAGGTAGAGCTTCCCAGAAAGGAAATTGCAGTCCAAATATGTTTTCTGTAGAGGAAATCCAAAAGAAGAAGAAGAAGGGAAAAAAAGCAGCCCTTATCTATATTTATAAGATGAAGATTTTCCTACACGAATAAACCTCTTAACACATTTTTCTGGGCACTGAGGTTATATATTTAATAGGTTTTTCTGGTATCACTTAAAAGTAGATCACCACCATGCAATGACGCCTGCTGCACTCTTTTTCTGGCATCCTCACTAGCTCCCTTCACCCGTGCCCTCAGTAACTAGAGCGCCGCATGTTATTCTCACGAAACTGAGAGCATTTTTCTTTTACTTAGGAACTTCTGCTACAGAACTGCTTGGTCACCTCCTTTTTTTGGCCCTCCATGCTTTCTTCTTCCCAACTTAACAAAAAACTGTGTAGGTACTCTTCAGAAGAGAAGGGAAAACACATACCCTCCTCCTAGCTCTTTACTAGCATCCTGGGGATGCACATCAGCTCCTCTGCCCTCAAGCACAGATCACAGATAGCAGAAACATGCACAGGCCTCCAGTCAGCCTCACTGCAAATGAGCACCTGGCCCCTTATGCCATGAGCAGTGTGGCTAATACCTATATTGCACCTTCACAAAAGTTTGTAGAACAGTGAAAAAAGAAGTAGCTGCCTTATCAGCATTCCCAGGTTTTTCCACTCCCTATTCTTTGACTACCCCCTTATCTAGAGAATAGCTCTCAAGGCCTGAGGAGCCTCTCCTGTTCATTGCTTCGGTGCCCTGTTGAGTGCTCCAGAATAAGCACCCTTTCGAGCCAGGCACTACAAATTACTGATGGATGTATTAAATTACGCAAACCAGGTCCTTAAGAACTAAACCCTGCAGGGCTATTTCAACCCCTCTGCCAAGACTACTTTGGTTTCCTCCTTCCTAGTGCCAGCAGTTCTGCATTGCAATGCAAAGAGCACAGCTTCTGCCATGGCAAAAAACTTTGGTGGGAGAAATGTTAGCTGTGGGCAAACAAAGAGAGAGTGCATCCATCATGTTCAGGGCCAGATCTGTGGAGTAAGTGCTTTGTAATCAGTACACCCCTGCTTCCCACTTTTCAGACTTGGCATTTGGACTTCTGTCTAACCTCTTTCCCCTTCTTGCTATGTTGTGGGACGAATTTAATTTTGTTGCTTTATTGTCTCTCAGCTCCTTATTAAATACAATAAGTTAAACTTGCTGCCTTTAAAGCCATCCCTCAAGAGGGAAGAAGTGAGTTACTGTGATGCCACTCCTGTGCTCCTGACCTAGGAGAAGAAAAATTGTGGGACCGCTCTCTTTTGCCTCTGCAAGGAATAAATATCTTGAACTGATTCTTAAGCTGTAGCTCACTGTAGGCTCCTCACTGTTCCCTCCATTCACTTCCCACTCTTTAGGACAAAATAACTGCCTCTTCATCTAACAAGATTTATCTATCCACTTTCGTGCAAGGACAGAAAAAAACATTTCTTCCCCCGCAACAATGCAGCTAACTCTGGGGTAGAGCTTGACAGCTATTTCACAGCACAGAAGGAGTGGCAGGGAAAATGCAGTTGTTTTTTGCCTGCAGAGATGGAACAGCGGATTGGAATGGCAAAAACTGCAATTTAGCTGGAACCTTGAGAAATCCTTCAGGGTTTTCATAATTTAACCCAAAGGAAAAAAAAAAAAAAGAGCTGCCTGTAAAGGCTGAATCGCCAAAGCACAGGCTGACTCAAAGGGAAGGGCTCTGTTTAGTGAAGTGCAACACTACCTACTGGGGCACCCACATATTTCTTAAAAGTCTTTTTATCTACCTAATGAGTAAGCCCATTTCTGCTTACTTGTGAAAATGGACAATCTCAAAGGCAGGAGCACAAGGGTTGCAGGTGAAACAAGAAAGGTGTAGATCACTTCTCCCTAACAGGACCCAGACACAAAGCAAGCCATCTCGTCTTACCCAATTAAAGGGTAATACTCATGTGAGAACTGATCATAAGCACTTTTTTTTTTCCTGGTATTATATCTAACATAGGCATTAACCAACATTTCCCTTTCCCACCTCCCACCATTTCCCTGTCCAAACCTGCTCCAGAAAATGAAAGCTTGAGCAGAACTGAATCTGCACCAAAGCTGGCTCAGGGAATGCACCTAACTGAGGCTACAGTAAGGTGAAAGTGCCTAGATAATACAACAATAAGTTCAATATAATTATGTGCTCAAGACATTACAGATAATTTGGGGATTCTGAGCTTCTCCATATACAAAAGCAAACCCTCTCTACACTAGTAAGACTGGAAGATCAGTACACAGGAGAGGTATGTTAGTTAAGCAAAAATCAGCCTTCATAAAGATGTCATATATCAATGTCATTCATGTATGAAGTAGTAAATAGAGTAAATACTCTATGCATATCCTCAAGGAGAAATCCAGCTAACAGCCCTATGTCATCCCTGTCTGCCAGCTTCCCTCTCTGCTCCTTCAGTGGGAAGTACACCAGGAATTACAAACACAAACATCTCTTCATGACACCAGGAATCAAAAGGGGGAATATAGTCCTTGATTTCTTACACCACCAGGAGTCCCAGCTCCCATACACCTCAGAGGAGTGCTGGATGTTCTTGTTCTTCCTGATAACATCTCCATAGTCACAGCCTTCTTCAGGGGCCAGCAGGAGCAGGGTAGTGAATGTCTCTGCCAGAGCTAATTTTGAGCATGGTTCTATGTCCAGCAGCTTCACACAGCACTGTGCTAGAGCGGCTTGGCAACAACTCGGAGTTATCATCTCTGCTCTGCTCTGCTTTTCATAACATGTTCCTGGTTCTTGCGTGGTACAGCACCGGGCCCTGTGAGAGAGCTCCCAAGAGAGATATGGCAAAAGATCTGGGAACCCCTGGGGATGTTATGGACAAAATCTGAGGGCTCGGAATGGCAGACACCTCTCCCACTGCCAGAAATCAGCACAAGAGAAAGATGCATGATGTGAGTTCCAGTTATTTACCAGCCACATGTGCCCTCTGTCCAGCCTTGTCCATTTTTTTTCATCATTTGCCTGGAAGTACTTTTCAGCAGAGGTCTCTGAGCAAAAGAGGCTGGATCAGAAGCAAAAGAGTGACTATTGTATTATGCAGCATCCAGTCACAACAAGGGAGTTAGATTTTGATCTGCTTTCTGAAGTTTGCTATTTCTGCTCTGATACCTGGTGGTCAGTTTGTTGCCAACATCTGTATAACATCAAATATTTGCATCCATATGGAGAATGTATAATTAAAGCTTTCTGCATACAACTGTGAAAACTTTCTCATATTCTCCCTAAATTGCACTGCAACCCCCAGATGAGGGCTGGGAGCCAAAATGCAAAAAGTCTGGCATAAATATTTAACTAACTTGAGATATGTATTCTTCAACTATTAGCTAATTATTTTGTGCCAGCCGTAAATGGCATCTGGTTCGTTAGCACAGGACACACAAGGATGCTGCAGGTTGGGCACATAAGTGGGAGACAAAACGTGACTTCATGCTAATTAATATTAATGAATGGATTGAGAACGAGCGTCTCTTTGAAAATATGAGCTCAACAGGAGCCCGAGTGTGATTCATTATTATTATTGCTGGGGTGACAGCCATTACCAATCTCAGAGAAGCCTATTTCATGTAGCATCTCTTCAGGAAGGACTTAATTGGCTTCCAGGAGAAGTGAGGATGAACAGGGGAGGTGGTTTCAGACCAAACTGCAGGTATGTATTTGATTATCACCCTGGAATAGAAGTAAAATTCCTTTTTTGTGTGTCTGATGTGGTTACCTTTCTTTGGTTGGTTGTTGGGGCAATAGCTGTAGCCTGCTGTCAAAATCCTGTGGTATTTACTCTCATCCCTCCAAGCTCAGTCCTTTCTTTCATCCCTCGGTTCCTCTTCCATCAAACTCAGTCCTTTTTTCCTTATTCACCATCCACTTTGCTACTGTTTCAGACTGCCTTGGCAGCCAGCTCGGCTCTGAAGCCTTGTAACCTGAAGTGAGTGTGTTTTTTCCTGGGACAAATGAAGTTTGTTCTCTTATTTCACTCACCCTGTCTCCAGGATGTGCTCACCATGATACCAGAAGAAAGTCTGGGTGGTTCCCAGGGCAATTTTCCTCCTTGGCTAATATACAGCCATGTGATAGGAATTGCCAAACATTTCTGTTCCCTTCTTTCAAGCGTTTATGAGTTGTTCTCCATTCCTGAAGCACACTCAGTCATTAACAGAAATGTTTGTCCTCATACGGAGATCTTGAATGATCATCATTTGGTAGCTAGTTGCTTTGCTTAGCTGTCATGTCTGTACACCACTTAGCTCCAACATTGAGCACCTGTGCTGATAGATCTGCAGCATCAAGCAGGGCTCAAAAGGGAATGCTAGTCCCTCATTCTTTGTTTAAGCCTGTTCACTCAGGAAAAGATCTCCAAGTTGGTGTCTGCCCTTGAAGCAGCCCTTGTACTTGCATTATTATATACATTTGGAAAGTATGTTGGGTTTTTGGATTGCATCAATCTTTCTGCTACCTAGGAATTATCACTCATCCCATCATTTGCCAACTGTTTCTCTGTTGTGCTCACGATTTCTCAGTCAATTTTCTAGTAACAGCCCACTAGTCCACCAGCTAATTTCCCTCTGGTCTTGAACAAACATCAGCAAAAATCAGCTGAAACTGAAAACCTGGTGCAGCTTTACACTATAATTTTCCTGAATCAGGCAAGTACAAAGACCCACTAGGACCCATCATATATCTCCAGAAAGGGTAGAAGACCACCACATCTGAATCATCATTGCAGTTCTGATTAGTAGACCTTTAACATTGCCACTCTTGCATTATCCTCACCACTCCCTCAAGTCTTTGTAAAATCACTCATGTCACTGAAGAATGACAGAAAAAGAGAGAATGTGCAACTTGTGGTATGGGCTCATAATGGGAATTGAAAGCTGGATCTGGGAATCCTTCCCCACAGTAGTCCATCGTGTCTTGTGGTTTCATGTAAACCCCTTATATTTCTTCCCATCTTACTTAAGACTGGATGAAAAATTGGCTTAACAAAAATGTAAAGAACCTCTCAATGCGGCAGAGACTGCTTCAGAGCCAAGCTTCCCAAGGGAAATAAATGATGAACAAAACCAAACAACAGTACAGCTCAAATGTATCCTTCCCTCACCACAGTCCTGAGATTTCATAATTGCTCCCTTCATGGCCATTTTGGTTTGTAATATGCAGAGTAAAGATTTCCATTATAGCTGTGTTTACTTAATCACTACAATTTTTTTAAGTGAAATTCAGGCTGTTGAAAGTGCCGGGCTGCCAGCCCCAAGCAAATTAGCCATCAGCTAGTTACACTAGAAGCTGTTCTGCTGTGATCCTTAGCAAAGGCTTTGCTCCCCAGCAGCCTCTTCATTCTCAGATGGATCATCAACCTCTGGGAGTGAGGATATTTAGCATGTTACACCCTCTGCCTTATCACAGGCAAGATAAGCAGGAGGTTTTTTGCATTTGTGTATAAAAAAACCCATCAGTCTTTGGGAATGGGATGATCATGTGGACATCTGGGACTAGTCTGACATCTATCAGAGGGAAGCTAGACAACAGAGAAATGTAGAATTCATTTCAGAAAGCAGCAGGATGACTGCATCTGCAGCATAGGTTTTCCAGTGAGGTTACATTGAATATTCTCATCGTGCATGGCACAATATCCTGGTATGAATATTTAATCATGCAGGGCAAATACAAGAAGATTGAAATTCTAGGTGATGACAACTTTCATATAACCTGGGCCCAGAGTAGAATTTGTGATTTCAGATGGGAAGGCACCACCTCTCATCCCTTTCATGGGAACTGGGAAACACCTTAGCCTTTATAAAAGCACCAAGAGCTGTTGCACAGGGGTCTTAAGGCAAATGAGACAAACACATGGAAGCAGTCAGTACTCACAGCTGCTGGAATGAAGGTACTTCCTTGGTCAAGGCATATGATATTTGCTGTCATTTGAGGCAACATCAACATTTTCTTGGCATTCCCATGGTTTCCACTGCCCCAAATCACTATGCTCAAAATGAAATCAGATTTCCATTGTTGCTGTCAAACTGGATTGACCTGATCTGCTGGGCAAAGCCACCTCATCCTGTGAGCTTGCAACCTTTTGAAAATAAAAGATCTAGCCTCTGAAATAGTGCAGTAGATGGTCTTCCATTGCCCCAGCAGATCTGAGGTCCCCAGCAGAAATCTCAGATTATTCTAGTGGGCCTCTGTATTCGGGTAGAATTCCATGTGGGTATTTTTGGTCTGTGTTTGGCCCAGCCACCTGTGAGAAGCTGGGTTTTCTCATGCCAAGTTATGGGAAAACAGTCTGATAAAGATGGTCTATAGCCTTGAGAGAGAGATTTCTGTGTAAACTAAAATTAACTGGTCTCTCATGATTGGCTGATGGCCCGCCAAGGGTATTTGAAGGAGAAAGAGAGGAGGGGGAGGATGAACCAACCCCAGACTCAATTAAGAGAGACCCTCTGCAATGGACTACTCAGGTGCAGAGAGACCTACGCAAGCGCAGAGAAGTATCAGGTATGTAATGTAAGGGGCAGTGCCAAATACCTTTGCTTGGGCGGCACTGGCCATGTCGCTCAGGTAAATGATATTTGGCCAAGTAGATAAAAGGCAGATGGCTCATGGTTTGGGGCTCTCTTGCTTCACATGACAGGACAACGTTGCCTTGGTGAAGACGCCCGCCGTCACCTGTGAGCCAGCTGAGCCTTGAGGATGCAGCCACTGCTAGGGAAGTCTGGGCATTCCAGGGGTTGGTGAGACAACCCCGTGGGGGACACCTGGGCAATTTGGGTGTTTGCGCCTGGGAGCTTATTTTCTCTTCTCCCTCTCTGGTGGATTTCTTTCCTCTTTACTTGGCCACCTTTGGTAATAAAACTGCTGTTTTGGTTACGTTTTCTGCTGTGTCTCACTTTTGGCCTCCACATCCCTTTGGACCCCTATTTTTCCTGGAACAGCCTCCTTCAAGTAGGTCTTTCTGAAGGTGCTCCACCCTCACCTAAGACACATCTTTAGAGATGACAGAGAGATGGAAGAAAAAGGAAGTGGATGTGCATTGAATCACAGAATCCTCAATGCTGGAAAAGACCTCCAAGATCACTGAGTCCAGCCTTTGACTGTTCACCAAACCACAGCACTAAGTGCCACACCTAGTCATTTTTGTACACTACAAGGGAGGTAACTTGCCCATCTCCCTGGGCAGCCCATTCCAATGCTTAATCACTCTTTTGGTGAAGAAATTCTTCCTGAACTTCCCTTGGTGCAGCCTGAGACCCTGTCCTCTTGTCCAGTCACAGGTTACCTGGGAGAAGAGGCGAACCCTCACCTGGCTACAACCTCCTTTCAGGTGGTTGTATAAAGTCACCCCTGAACCTCCTTCTCTCCTGGCTGAACGTCCCCAGCTCCCTCACCCACTCCTCATCAGACTTGTGCTCCAGATCCTTCACCTGGTTTGTTGGCCGCCTTTGGACACACTCTAGGTCTTTCTTGAAGTGAGGGGCCCATTGGGAAGAGACTACACGCCAGCTCTATTACAATATCAGGTGCCAAAATCCCATAGAAACAACAGAAAGATCATAGCTCAGTTCTTTTGTGTGGAGGCGGGCTTAGGAACGATGCCAGACGATCCAATGTGGATTAACTGCAAAGTCCACTTTATTGAAGAAGTTTCTACAATTATAGTATTCCTGACAA
>WBMV01002155.1:378704-408304 GCA_013396655.1 Campylorhamphus procurvoides | reverse complement strand
AAGATGGTCTATAGCCTTGAGAGAGAGATTTCTGTGTAAACTAAAATTAACTGGTCTCTCATGATTGGCTGATGGCCCGCCAAGGGTATTTGAAGGAGAAAGAGAGGAGGGGGAGGATGAACCAACCCCAGACTCAATTAAGAGAGACCCTCTGCAATGGACTACTCAGGTGCAGAGAGACCTACGCAAGCGCAGAGAAGTATCAGGTATGTAATGTAAGGGGCAGTGCCAAATACCTTTGCTTGGGCGGCACTGGCCATGTCGCTCAGGTAAATGATATTTGGCCAAGTAGATAAAAGGCAGATGGCTCATGGTTTGGGGCTCTCTTGCTTCACATGACAGGACAACGTTGCCTTGGTGAAGACGCCCGCCGTCACCTGTGAGCCAGCTGAGCCTTGAGGATGCAGCCACTGCTAGGGAAGTCTGGGCATTCCAGGGGTTGGTGAGACAACCCCGTGGGGGACACCTGGGCAATTTGGGTGTTTGCGCCTGGGAGCTTATTTTCTCTTCTCCCTCTCTGGTGGATTTCTTTCCTCTTTACTTGGCCACCTTTGGTAATAAAACTGCTGTTTTGGTTACGTTTTCTGCTGTGTCTCACTTTTGGCCTCCACATCCCTTTGGACCCCTATTTTTCCTGGAACAGCCTCCTTCAAGTAGGTCTTTCTGAAGGTGCTCCACCCTCACCTAAGACACATCTTTAGAGATGACAGAGAGATGGAAGAAAAAGGAAGTGGATGTGCATTGAATCACAGAATCCTCAATGCTGGAAAAGACCTCCAAGATCACTGAGTCCAGCCTTTGACTGTTCACCAAACCACAGCACTAAGTGCCACACCTAGTCATTTTTGTACACTACAAGGGAGGTAACTTGCCCATCTCCCTGGGCAGCCCATTCCAATGCTTAATCACTCTTTTGGTGAAGAAATTCTTCCTGAACTTCCCTTGGTGCAGCCTGAGACCCTGTCCTCTTGTCCAGTCACAGGTTACCTGGGAGAAGAGGCGAACCCTCACCTGGCTACAACCTCCTTTCAGGTGGTTGTATAAAGTCACCCCTGAACCTCCTTCTCTCCTGGCTGAACGTCCCCAGCTCCCTCACCCACTCCTCATCAGACTTGTGCTCCAGATCCTTCACCTGGTTTGTTGGCCGCCTTTGGACACACTCTAGGTCTTTCTTGAAGTGAGGGGCCCATTGGGAAGAGACTACACGCCAGCTCTATTACAATATCAGGTGCCAAAATCCCATAGAAACAACAGAAAGATCATAGCTCAGTTCTTTTGTGTGGAGGCGGGCTTAGGAACGATGCCAGACGATCCAATGTGGATTAACTGCAAAGTCCACTTTATTGAAGAAGTTTCTACAATTATAGTATTCCTGACAATACGTGCATTAACATTACTGGTGGAAATAGACATAAATACTCATTGGCTATAAGCAGAAGGCTGCTATATCTATGACCTCATCCAGCCTGCTTCTAGTTCTCACAGACTTGCAAGGTTGTTTACCTTACAAGCACACAGCTTTTAGCCAAAGCCAATAACTCCCTTTCTATCTCACGAGAGAAATGCACAGCCTGTTAATTTCCTACACTTTTGGCCTTGAAGTTGCTAGAGCACTGGGGGCCAATGCATGATCAGACAAAAATATAAATATATTTAGTATCAAGAAGACAGGGCATTAACAAGCTCATTCCTTTCTGTAGTTAGGTCAAATTCCCCTAGTCCCATGTTTAAATCACTGTAACTCGTTTCATACTTTCTACTGATAGGAATATAATTCACTCATTTTAGCAAGGTTGTCCATGAATAGTCCCTGCAAGACAGCTCAAAGCATTATCCCATTTCCTAGTGGAAGAGATTCAGAAAGTTCAATATTACCTCTCTTTGCAGAAACAAATCCACATAAAGTGAAGGTATCACAGCAAATTTTAGCGCACTTGTTTGCATCACAGAGAGGTGGAGGGAGGATGCAGAAGAAATTTCACTGTACGGGCAACAGGCAGAAATTAAAAGAGTACCAAGTGGCCAGGTGGTAAGGGAACTCACTTCTGATTTACAATTGCAATGATTGCGATGAATAGGGAGAGTCTGTGATTAAAGACGTGTCTGAAAATAACAGTAATGATTTCCACTTGTATGCCTTTGATCAGACAATCTCACAGTATTGTATAAATGAAACTTCCCAATATCTCTGTGAGGTTGGAAAGCCCTCTACTGACATGAACATGTCAGAAATAAATAGCAGCTGAATGGTGTTAGACAGGTGATGGCTTAGATAATTCATCCTCTCTTGGAAGAAGAGCTTCTAGAGATGGAATTTGTCCCAATTATAAGAGAGGAATAGATCCTCAGTATGAGCTATATTGGACTACATGCATAAATTACTGTGCAAAATGATCATCCAGCCCATTCATTTCTCATTTCCGTAGGTGAAAATGCCAATAAGGGAACTAATCACCTGTCTGTAAGGATGGTTTTAAAAGATAGAGACACTGCCCATCAAGAACACCACTGGGACTCATCAACTCTGTTCAAACAGGCTGCTGGTAAGCCCCAGGAGGTAAGAACTGTACTTCCAGTCTCTGTGTCCACAGGATTAATTTGAATTAACCATCTGGAGTGGAAAAATGTATATCCTTTACCATGCCCTTCTGCACTACATTACCTGGCACAAAATTGTACAGGACCGTCACATCCAGCCAGAAGCCTGATTTGGAGTGTCCCTAACACATCACCCCACCTGGCTCCTTATAAACCAGGAGGCATCTAGGCAGCTTTTGCACAGGGTTCATTTGGGTTTGCAGCTAAATCCCATCCAAGGGCAGGAGACATCACTGAATATTTCTCTTGCAACAGGGGAATAGACCCAAAACTGAACAGCGGCTGTAGTTTTCTGTGGTAAAGCAATTTTTATGTTTGGAAAGATGGAAACAGTTATGTTTGGTCTTGCTGTAGTGTTGAGAGGATTGACTATGGTTGAGCACTTATTTCACTTATGAGATGCTCATCCTCCTGTCACCGAGAAAAAAACCAAAATACATTCTGATATTCAGATGTGGCTATTTTAGTTTGCATTTTTCTCTGCTATTCAGTGAATATGAAATTACTTTTCATCACTTCAGAAGATATTTGTATAGTATTTTTCAAGGATAAGTTGTAGGGGTCAGACACCCCAACTTCACTGCTATGGCTGATAACCATAATTCCTGGTCTTCCTCAAGAGCCAGTAATAAGCTGCCCAGATTAATCCTATTTAGATGTTTGACTTGGCTAAATCTGTCAGGAGACAGATTATATAAATACAATATTTGAAGAAAAAAAATCCTCATGCTGGCATATAACCAAGAGCAGTTTTAACCCTGGTCAAGAGAAGGAAAACATTACCCATCTAATCAAATGGCAGAGATGCTCTCCAGGAGGCCAGAGGAATCTCCCTTCAAAAAACAGGGCAGTCCTTAGGCCATTTAGGGCAACATCACACCACCATCCTTAACAACTTAGAATTTAAATATGGTTTGTGGGTGAGATTAAATCTTCCTGAACTCCCCAAAAGCCTCCACAAAGGAGACTACGTCTAAAACCAGTGTGTTGTTCCTCCCTTGCTGTCCTTTGCCTTGGGGGCACTCTTCTCCAAACAGCCACAACAGCATAGATATAACCCAAATCTGTTCTCACCTACCTGCCACCAGCAGCAGCTGCAGGTTTTAGCACACACATACAACAGTCCAAGCCCCTCTGTGCGCTGCCTGCCCAGTCCCCCAAGCTTGCCTGGCACCTCTAGCACCTTCCTTGACCTATTTCACCACAAGAAACCCTGAGGAAAATATTCACTTGCGTTTTGACGGGTCTTTATCTGCTAGACTAAATCCCCAAGCAGGTCAGATGTAAGCCAGGTGGTTTAGCCAACAGGTGAGCCCCTGTCTGGAGGGGTGCTCTCAGTGGCCCTCGAGGGAGGACGGCTGATGGGTATGTAGTCCTGGCTCTGAGGGACAGAGCACATAGCGGCCTTGGCCATGGCACACAGGTTTGGGGGAGAAGGTTGGTTTGGCCACAGCAGTGGAACATTGGAATGGAGACATTTCAGGGCCCAGAGCACGGTCAAGGCTGCAAGAACCAGGTCCAGCCACGAGGGGAGGGATGTTTGGGCCACATGGCCCCACACCCACTACCACCCTGTATCTGTAGAAGGGATGTGTAGGCAGCATTCCTCCCTCCCAACATTTTGGATGCTGTAGGAGCTGGCTAAACACATCCCTCTGCATGCAGAGAACCCCTCTGCACACAGAAGGGATGGGGTCAGAGGCAATCTGCTCCATGCTCACCTGAAGCAAAGGCTTTCCACCAACAGTAGAAAAGTACAGGCTGTGTGAGCCCTTCAGCCAGCCAGCCCAGAGCAATGGCTTGTAGGAGCACCTTTGAGCTCTCTGGTTTGTAGGCAGTCATTAGCAGCACTAGTCTTAATGAGCATCCAAACACCCTCAGCTCCTCTTCCAGCCTCCCTCGCTACCCTACTTCATGCACTCCTCCGTGAGCCCAACCAGGGTTTGCTAGAAAGAGTAAAGTTGCACAGTTACTGCTCTTTCTGCCAGATTCATCCTCCTATCGCTTTCTGTTCCTCTAACAAGTGCTCTGTTAAGTGGATCCTGCTGTGTTTAATAGTCTCCCCCCACCCCCATGTAACCTACTTACATATTTTCTGTGAGTCTGCTGGCCCTGGTGATATTCCAGTAGTCTGGGCTCTGGCAGCTGCTCCAGGAAGGGTCACATGGCTCCTGTAATTAAAACAGGGTGTGAAAAGGCAATTTCTCTGCTTACCCAGAAGAATAAAAAAGGGGAATGAGGGGAAGGAGACCTTTAGTTGCTAACATGAGGAATAGTAAGGCAAGGCTTGAAGGTCCTTAATTGTTGACACAGAGTTGCATGAAAAGTCATCAGGCCCTGTGCTATCCACAGATCACTCAAGTAACATTAGCAAGGATGGTCATACGTGAAAAAAGTATGGTCACATTTGATTTCTTCTGGCCTTCTTCCTTCTTCTTCGCTTCCCTGGAATAACTCCCCAAGGTCTGGCACACCAAGTAGAGACTTCAACTACACCCATCGTTGGCACCACTGGATCTGCAAACAGCAGAAGCAGTACTCCTTAGAAACATCACTGGGTACAAATCTCAGCTGAGTTTCTCCTGTCAATTCATTATCTGGGAATTTTATATGTATGTGAATATACGTGTGTATATGGTACTACCATCCTCTGCATTTCTTCTCTGTACAACTATATCTGACCTTGGTGTATTTCAAGTGGAAACTTCTCAAGGCAGAGAGATACACTTTTGGGTAGCACATTCACACTGTGTTCCTGCTACTGGGAGAGTCAGGGAAGAATTTCCCAAATGCACGGGTGTTCAGCTGGTGAATGATCCGGACTGGTGTTGTGCCAGTGTTGTTTCCATTTTCTGGCTGAACACATATTTGTCTCTCCCATGGTCCTATTTGACATCATGGCAGGATTGCTTATTGTTAGGGGCCACTTTTGTGTCTGACAGCCCACGGGATACAATGTGGGGTCTGTGGAAGCTGTGGTGCTGAGCAGCAGTGTTTGCAATGCACTGTACAAAGGGGCTGCATTCCTGATGGGGTAAGGGCATGGAGAAGGGTACAACAGCTGGGTATGAGAAAACTGAACACTGAGATGCTCTACTAGAGAGGACTTGGGGCATGGCAGTGAGTTGTGAAAAGACTGGGAGAAAGATGGCACCTGAGGTGAGAGGAAAAGGTGGTATAAAAACAGAGAGAACTTTCCTGAAAAGTAGGCAGCTACAGAATGGGACTGTGAGTTTAAAGTCCACTCCAGGATGATGCTGACAGCTGGTCCATCAACACAATGCGAGGGAAACCTCTGTTCCTTAGAACAATGGGGAAGATGGTCCTATGCCAGGGGCTGAATAAGTCAGTCATCATTAATGCATCTGATACAGTCTCTGTGGGAGTGCTATAAGGTAATTCAGGTTGTGGGTGTCAAAAATAGTGCTTTAGTTATGGGGGTAGGGTTGTAATCAGAACAAAAGTACTGGATTTTTCTGCAGGTTGTTATGAAATCACTTAAGAGAGTGTGTTGCAAGTCATTCTGCTGAGGAACAGAACATCCAAAAGAGAAACTGCTGTAGGATGCTGAAGAACTCATATACTGAGTAATTTGGAGAATGGTGCAATGGAAGTTTATGAGCACCCTTCAACTGACTGACTTTGAGAAGAGATGGAAGCAGATGCTGGAGAATCAGGAGTGCAGAGTCCCTCTTCCCAGCAGAGCTCTCTGTTTTCAAGTAAGTAAGCTTGCAAGTAGTCCATTAGTCGTCTCACAAATGCCAGGTGGCTGAAGTAATGCTGCTCTACAAAGAGACACTCTGCATTACCATAAAATAAGGGAATTCTGGAGATCTGCACTAAAACGTCACAAGCTGCTGTAAAATCCCCAGGATGCCCTTCAGCACTCTATTTTCACTCTGCAACTCTCCTGAAAAGATAGGGACATAAATAATGGACTGTGAGGAAAGGAGGGGTGGCTTCTTGCAACTTCCCTCTGCAGGGAGAGTGTTGATAGAATAAATTCTTAGTTTGGACATTGAATGAAAGGAATCTCTGTCTGGTGGGAAGGATTGTGTTAAGGTTGCAGGCAGTTGTTGGTGGAGCCTTCTGCTGTTTTCTCTCTCCCTAACATTGTTTCCAGAGATAGAAATCAGATGTTTAACTTTTATTTTCGCGCAGTAAACTAACCGTGTTGTTAACTCTGTCTGGTAATAAAATATGGTCTCTACATAAAAAAGATTTTCAAGACAACCACCCCCCCTTTTTTTTAAATTTTTTTTACAGGGTTTAGCAATCTCTCCTTTTCAGTAAGAGTAAAGTGTTTCCCAAGTCTTTCCCAGCCAGAGTGGATTGTGCCATTCCCAAGAGCTGGGACACAAGTTTTACATTTTCCCACAGGGGTTGGGATCCAGTAACATTTGTCGCTACATGGTGAAAAGGGAATTTCCATTCAGTGTGTAGCAGGAGAGGCAGAAGCATGGATTCTGATGCTGAGAATAAGCTGTTCATGAAAAGGGACTCTCCAGACTGGTGGAGCTGAAAGTACTGTATGTGCTGGACAGACTGACCCCTACGTATTAGTCCAATGGGCCATGAGGCCCAGGAGGAAATTTGGCCATTATTTCTTCTGACAGGGATGGAGGTAGCATGGGGCCCTAGACACTGAGTTACCCATCCTGCCATAATAATTCTGCCAGGAATGCCATCTTTTTTGAGGCTGTTTAACATTTTGGCAGTTGTTCTGATCTACTCTGAGCTAACACTTGCTCAATAAACTATAATAAACCTATTAGATAGGTTTGCTGAAGTGAACTGCCAGACTGGGACGGAGTCATTTTTCATTGCATTCAGTTGCATCAAAAGTAACAGAGCAATGGGAATTAATGTGGATGTGATGGAGTGGTGTGGTCTGAAAATGACCCTTTCTTTTTATCCTCACACTAGTCTCTATAAGATCTTCTGTGGGGCAGAGCTGGTCTGTGTGTCACTGCAGAGGGCTCTCCTCCTCAGATGTCACATACAGCTGCTGTTATCCAGGTCTAGGGAACCATGCTCTGGCAGTTTCTACATTATAGGTGAAAGAGATTTTTCCTCCTCAGTATCTGAAGGCTTTTAGTATCTACAGTGCACCCTTTTCTTTATTAATTAATGTTATGTTTAAAATATAAGTAGGTTCTTATTTCTGCTTGGTACTTATTATAATGCTTTGTCAGCATTTCAGTGCCTTTCCTTTCCTGTCAGACTCAGAGTCGGGTTCAACCCCTGATGTCTTAGCCCTGGTCGAAACTGTGGTTTGCAACACTGGCCCCTGTAGTACAAGGGTCAGGGTAACTCACAACCTGAAAAGGGGAGCCCTGCATTTACCTGCACAAGTGCAGATGAGGAGTGCCAGGCCATGCTTTCTTACTTGGCGTTGTATCTTTGCTAGGACTAATGCAATTAATGCACTTTTTGCTAAAAAAGGGATAAAGAAAAAGCATGGAGAGAAATCCTCACATGAAAGCTGATTCTCTGGGAAGTGGTTGGGCTCACTGCACCTAGGCAAGCTGCCAGGCTCATCTGGGCAGGACACTGTCGCCAGGCTGGGCTGGTGTTTAACCACCAGTTGGAGCAGCTTAGGTCTCCTCACTGCCCTTTTCCAGTGTGGGATGTGGGATGGAGAAGGTGCCACATGGGCACAGGCACGCCAGTGCACTCTGCATGGCCCTTCTATCCTCGGTGAGGAGAGACCCCTCATCAGCAAGCAGGAGAAGGGGCAGACAGCAGGCAGGAGCTCGCCTTCCTCCCTTAAAGCACAGCTATATTTAGAGGCAAACTGCAAACAAAGTGACAGTGAGCTGCTGCTGCTGCTGCCCATAAATTATCCAGCTGCGTGGGATGAGGATGGGCTCGCTGATACCTCCTGCCGCTCCTGTGCCAGTGGGGGCAGGAGGGGTGCCCGGAGGGAGGAGATACTGCCTTTCCCAATACTTGCAAGAATCCCCCTGCATTGTCCCTGACCCCCCGCTCCTGCTCCTCAACCAGCGGAAACAGCGGTTCCACAGATGGTTGCCATGGGTTACATCCGCACCATAGATATTCCCTTCCAAAATAGCAACACTAATTGAAAACAGGGGCTCTGCACTGTCACACGTCAAGGTTTCCTTCAGCAGGCTCGCAGTCCTTACTGGAAAGGCACTACTGGAGCTCACTCACCAGCACCAGTGGGGCTCTTGGGCCCCAAAACCTCCTCACAGCCCAGGTGGCTTCACAGTATCCCTCACAGGTGATGTTCTGGGGACCAGGGTTGCTCGCCCACAGCATCATCTGGCCCAACAGAGAGGGCCATCCTAGCACAAAGCCTGGGGAATAGTGCCAAAAGAAGGGGAGGATGATGGAAGGACAGTGATCCTTGGCAGGCAGCAGCCCCACTGCACAAGATGCTCAAGGCTGTGGATAGCAATATCTAAACTACAGAGGTGAAGGCTGTGTCCTGGGTTAGCTGGGTGTAGAGTTGGGAGATGATCCCAGCTCCCCTGAGCTCATGTTCCTCTGGTGAAGTGGTGCTTTTAAGACAAATTTAGTTGGGCTTTTCCAGACTGCCACACTGACAGAAACCCGACAGGATGACCGCAGCTAAAGGGGATGGTAATTAGAGAGGGGGGGATACTGGAGGAGGTGTGTGGTAGGCCTCATCTTACTTTAACCTATTCCTTTTTTGGGATGATTAAGCAGGATCAGCAGGCTTGGAAAATTTAGATAGCGTAACCTGCTGCCACCAATTAAGCAAGATATTTCCATTCTGCAGAGGACTCAACACGTAGCATGTACTGTTATTACAGTTAGAACTTCTGAAAGCAGGAAAGCAAGCTGTTCTCCTGCTCAGGAAGAGTGCTTTACTCCCATTTCCCTGTCCCACTCTCCTTCTCTGTCTCTTTCCCCTGTACTATGGGGAGACTGTCCCTGCCTGGCCCAAGGCTGCTCTGAAGATGCGCTCACCTCTGTTTAGGAGACATGGGATGAGTCTCCACTTCGAGTGGGGCCAAGCACTGTTCAGTGCTGTTCTTGCAGCCTGAGCATTAGCAATGCTGTTTCTGCATTATTGCACATCTGATCTGTTCAACTCCTACACCAGTAATGTTTTACCTGAGGCTGCACCACTTTGCAAACAGATAAAACTTTGCCTCCAAGGTGGCTGACAGCATGTTCAGTATATCTCTCCTGGTGTGATCCTTTCCAAGGGTTCAGCTCTGCCTTCCTTGGTGCCAAACCAAATGGTCTCACTTCCCACTGTTTCAGTCCAAAGCATATCTGGGTTTGGTTGCCAGCACGGCAGGCTTCTCCAAAATTTTGTCAGGGTTTCTTGGTGTTTTATGTGACCTTAAGGGGACATTAGCAAAACTTTGCTGCCAAAATCAGGGCCCAAAGGCTGCCTTAGCATCTCTTCTTGTCACATCCCTAAAAACTGAAAGTATAGAAGAGGTAAATTCCATATTTTTAATTTATCAATCATTTTGGTGTTGCACAATCTTATTTGGAGATTTGGTGCCCTCTCGGCACTGCTAAATTATTTCATTGCTCCAACTCTGCAGGCTCCACTTTGTCCTTATTCCCCAGACTTCTTACAAGACTCAGCTTCAAAACAAAAAACAAACAAACAAACCAACAACAAAAAATTACTGCTCCACTTACTCCTATGCAATCTTATCCAGCCCTCTTAGTTCCTGCAGGGTTTGCTTTGCTCTCTGCTTGCACAGACAAACTTTGGAGGTCAACACTGTTCTCATTAGAGAAACCCATCAGCAGACTGAAAGGTGTAGCAGAAACATGTTAGGTTATCAGATTCATTCTGTATAAGGCAATAATAACATCAGGAAATTGACATCATCTGTGACATCTGGAAATCATCAGAATTTCTGCACTGAAGGGTGAAGTATCTTGACAGCTCTGCTGTTTGCAATGTGAGCACAACAGGCGACAGTGTGCTGGACTGTAGAGGCATTATATGATGCACTGGAGGATGACCAGTCTTTCTGTATCCACACAGGCTGGTAAATACTCTCCAATGTGCTATACTGTCAGAAAAGTATTATACTACTAGGAAAGCTCAGAGGAGGTTTGACTTAGCAAAAACTGAAAGACTTTAAGATGTCTTTCGTCGCCAAACATCAGCTGAGGCTGTATAAAATCCTATTCTACAAGTATCCTAGGAGGTATAATGACCACAGTGGGAGAGTAATTGCATCGAGAAACCAAAAGGAGAATTGATAAATGGAGCAAGATGAAATTGAGTTAAAAAAAAAAAAAAAAGGATAAAGATTTTCCTAACATCAAAATCTCTTGAGCCAGAGAAGAAGCTCCCCTGGTTGAGCCATTTAAGAATAGACTAGAGAACAAGGCCCACATTGCTCTCTGGAGCAGAGCAGAAAGTACACGCCAAGAAAGAGATCTTTTTCTTTAGTCACAAGTCTATTGGGATGGCAGCCTTTTATTTCATTTTTTTGCAGCCACCAGAGAACAAATGCTGGATTTCCACATCTACCTAGCTCAAGTCTGGCAGGACATGCACAAATTTTAGGGAAAGTAGCCAAATCTTACAGTACAGCATTGCCAATTGCTCCCCAGAGCAATCATCTCTTGCTCTCAAAGGCACATGCTTCAGTGTGGAGCTGAGAGCAGCATGGCCACGGCTGCTCGGCTGGCTGGCTGAGCAAGCACGTCTCATTAACAGGGATTCATCAGCACCACTGTTAATAATGCAGGAGCTGCCTGTCTCTGGGGGAGCTCCTCAGCAAAAACTGCGCTGCTTCTGTATTTCAGACACAGCCTGTGCTGGCGAGATGGGCTTCCACGCTGACAAAGCATTTTGGTTATTTGTTATTCTCAAATATATTCTCCATGATGAGCAGTGACTGAGACGAGAGGTACATCCAGAACAGAGGAGAGCAAATCCAGTCCTGGCCTATCTTGAACTTAGCCCTGCCTCGGCATCAGCAGGGACCAGTATGATTACTGGTAAGAGCACTCTGGTCCCAAGGGCATCTTTGGAGAAGGCAAGAGCAGGAGTTCAGGCTGTTCTGTCATTATCCTCTGTTCCAGTCACTACACTGTAGGGAGACAGGATTAGGACACAGTGGTCCTGCTATCTCTGACCCGCTCCCCTTTTAGGATGATCTCCCTGGAACCTTCATTGTGAACTTTACATCTCTGCCAGCACAGGAGTAACTGCAGCTGGGGCCAGACTCTCATGAAATTGCTTAGTCCTAACAGTATTGCAGCCCACATAAACGATGGACAGATGTTTTAATTCCCTGCTAGAATCACTTCCAAGCCTTATTTTGTCATTACGTGCTTGTGTGTGGCAGCATGTGGGATAAGGGGTAATTTCACACTGCACAACAGGGATGCTGTACCATGCTCTCTCTAAGGCCAGCCTACCCACAGCCAGCCCATGAGGTTGGGAGTCTCCTGATGAAAGAGGTACCCTTTAACATTCACCCAGAGAGGAAACCCAATAAGAAGGGTCTTCAGGTGAGCAACTCAGCAAAACAGCCTATAAATGTCCCATGCAAAACCAAAATAAAAACCCCACAAACTGCCCTTTGGCAGCTGCAGGTTGTTCTCCAGCCAGGCATCTTTCAGCGTGCACAGAAGAAGCAATCTCAAAGAAGTAATTGCCAGGGCCTGTAGAGTGGAGTTCCCCAGGATGCATAAACCTCCAGCCAGGGCAGCAAGCCCATTAAAAGCAAATGTTTTGACTGAGGTGAGATACCACCATCCCCTGGGAGGAATGAGCATCTCCAGGCCTCTCTCATCTGGAAACAGCTACACTTCTTGGCTCAGCTGCAGGGACCTCACATACTGGGGTGGGTCTGAGGGAGGACAGCTTTCTCATCTGAGATGGGAAGGGCTCTACCCTAATTACCCTGGGCATCCAGCACAGCAGCCAGCTCACATCCAGGAAGGATATGTCCATGCTTGGTTCAAGCTACCCAGTGCCTGCTCCGGTACCAGCACAGGGCTCACATTTCTCTGCCCTGAGCCGTAACACAGAGTGATGATGGCAGATGGCTGCATGCATCAGCTGCCACCTGGGACTTTGTCATACCTCCTGACCTGCCACAAACAGATCTTTGCTGATGGGACCCATGGGCCAAAGCCAAGAAACGTATCCAGTTTCAGGGTCAGCTTGGCCTCTCCATGCAGCACAAGTTCTTGGGACCACCCTCATTTCCAAGCACATTTGGTGTAGAAAGACGAGACCTTCCTTTCAGACATGTAGTGCACGTGGATGGGCAGCCCTAGTGGGAAGTGGTGTGATCCCCTACCTCAGGAATGAGGCCAGTGCCATCCTGGTCTTGCTCAGATGAGCACGTCTCTCTCTCTTGCAGCTGGACCAGCAAAAGTAGGGGAGAGCATTGCTCACAGCTCTCTCTGAAAGCTCTGGGGAAACTAATAATGGGATTGTGAAGCCCTGCAAAAAATCAAAATACTGTGATGACCTTGGTGGATAGAAAACCCCAAGTCCTTTCCTCTAAGACTGGTAAATGCCCAGCCAGCTACTGAGAGGGACAAGGGCCATGATGCCCAGGGAGGATGTAAGAAAAACAACTGTAGGGCCAAGGTGGCCCAGCTGCCTGGGAGGAGATTCATCAGCTGATCATATATTTCTGTAAGGAGCCAAGAACAGCTTAGTTGGGAGCTATACGCATGGTTAGTCTGAGGAGCTGGGAAGTTTACCCTCTTTCTAGCCCAGGGCATGAGCACTGACTGGGGCAGAGAGCAGTCTTGGGCTGCAGTGGCAGACACTGTTGATGCCTGAAAACTCTGCCCTCCTCTCAGCTCAAGCAGCGCTGCTAAGTAAACTGTACCTAAACATAGAAAACTGGCTGGCTTGGGTTTGGGAAAGCACCCAAGAACTCAGATCATTTCCATTCTCTCATCACACCCACAGAAAACTCACAAGCTGAACATCTCAGTACACCAGGCAATTTACATGCCAGACTTTGAGAAATTACTGTGCATTCACATTTGGGCTAGGTATTAGCACAACAGCACCAGCCTTTCACCACTGGAAAAAGAGAAACATAAGGAAACATAAAAGAGGAACATGAAGAAACACCATCACAATCTTCCTAAAAAGATTCAAACATAGGCACCAGTCTGAGCAGAAGATCTTTTCTAACCTCTTCCCACTAATGTAGTAACTTAGACTCCTTGAACTCTTTATCTGTGCCTGGCAGCCCACAAGAGTCATGCCTCATTCCCACAGGGACTTTCCAGTGAAATGTTTGGAAGAGTATTCATCAAGACCCTAAATTTCTGCAGAACCTTTGAATTTGCACGCTCCCAGACACTGCTTGAGGCTCCCTTGAAAGGCTTGTGGGTCAGTGGTGGCAGAAGGACTTAGCTGCTCCCATTTCCCAGGCCTAGACAGTGCAGGAAAACAATGAGCAATTGTTCTTTCCCCATCAAAGCTGTGAGAGTCAGGACTTAATAATGTAACAGTGAAAGCAGTAAAAGATATTCCTAGGCACCAATGGGACCACTTGCCAGGTGCCCACTGTTGATTCAAGCTCTGGAAAGACCCATTTTCTCTACTGGTTTCCTGGAACAGGAAGAGGGAGAGCAAGATTCATCCCACCAGTGGTTAAAGTTGTGAGGAAGGAGGCAGAGGAGAAGCCCTCGCTATCAGCCCTGCTGCTGGGACTGTATGTGCCTGTTTTCAGAGGCCAGATGCTGCTGGGCAAATGAAGATCTCCTTATGTTTGTTTTAAAGCTTGAAGAATCTCTGGAGATAAACATTCAAAATTAAAGATAAAGTGCTGTGGGCTTTCCAGCAGGCTCTGTCCCCCTCCCCGGGGATAAGCTCTTGTGGGAGTCTCATATGCATCTTTCAGCCATGGGCCCTGCTCAAAGGTTTGCACTCAAGGTTCCCTCTCTTCAGGTGTCCTGAGAGGCAACAAAATCCCTCTGCCCCACTGCCTCGGCTCCCTCTGATGGCAGGTTCACCCAGAGCATCCCTGTGTCCCAGTTTTCATTTTCAGGATCTCTTGGGAGAATGTTAAATCCCATCTAGTCCTGGCTGTATTTAAAGTGATTGTAATTCACATGGATTGGGTTGTGGTTATAAGCTGAATTACATTCTGATTTAGCAGCAGGGATTAAAGCTCTGCACTTTAACTTATTAACCCAATCCAAGTTAGGAGATTCTCTCTTGCTGCATGCTAAGCTTCTGCACAAGGAAAGGCAAGGCTACAGTGGGGATGGAGAGGAATGGGAGGGCCAGCACAGGCTGGATTATGGCTGCACAGCTCCTGTTGCAGGGGGAAAGCAGAGAAAAGGAAGCACAAAAGAGAGCTACTGCAGTAGCTCTGTCCAGTATTCCCTATGGACAGGAGATCTCTTCTGTGTTAAACCTGACAGAAAGGGGTACATGAGTGGTTAATTCCCCAGTCAGCAGCCAGAGAGGTGTCTGCTGCTTGCCATCGCTGCTTCAGCCTGGGCCAGTGGTGCTCTGGACCAAAGCTGTCTCCTTCCCCTGGTCTCTTGCTGGAGACACCTTCAAGAGTTAACTTCACTCTGGGCCATACCAGCAGTGGGACAGTTCAAGGACATTTACTGTTCTGGAGCTGCAGGAGCATACAAATGCTGCCTCTCATCACAGCTCCTGAGTAGGAAGCCTTGCACCTCCAGAGCCAGGGTTCACTCACTTGGCTTCTCTCTCTTCCCATCTGATAAGACAATTGAAAACAGCCCAGGCACACTCTAGAAAACTTCAGTCCATTTAATATTTAATGAAAACCCAGTGTAACTGTCATGTCCTTTTCTGTTTTCTCTCACTAACACTGCTGGCTGCACAGGTATCTGTGTGTAAACAGAGCCTGTCTCCTTTCCACTTGGTTGCATCTCTCCAGCCCAGGGCACAGCTTTTGATACCTGTACTCACCTTCAGAGGAACTCCTGGGGCAACCCCCCGTGCACAGCACGACTCACTGCACGCTGACCTCACCAACCCAGGCATCTGGGGGCATCCTAGCTCAGTCTAGAGAGACCAAGGCGGGGGCATGCTCTGAAAATTCCACCCACTGTCACAGCAGGGAGTAGCAAGATCCCACGGCATCCTGCTTACTTTTGTGCCATGAGGCCAATGCTGCACCACCCATCGCTCTCATCTCCAGGCCCTAGACTTACTGGCAAGAAGGGAGGGCAGGCACTACACTTCCACTCCCCTGCCTATGCTGAACCGCTGGGCTGTAACACATCCTACTTGCTCCTGCAGAGTGAGCTGCAGACAGAGCTGGGTAGATGACAAGGGAAGAGAAAGGGTCATGTATTTTTATGAAACCATTTTTCCTCACAAAACTAAGCAGCAAAGAGTAGGGGGAGATTGCATCCAGAGGGTAAGGGTCAATGACTCAGAGCCCAAATGGACATCAGGGAAAAGTTGTGTCCTTAAGGGGTCTGTATTGGGACAGATACTATTTAATACCTTCATCAATCACATAGAAAATGAATCTGAGTGTACTCTTAGCAAATTTGCAGGTGCCATCAAGGTGTCTGGTGCAGTTGACACACTTGAAGGATGGGATGCCATCCAGAGGGACCTGGACTACCTTGAGAGGTGGGCCCATGGGAATATTGTGTTGTTCAACGAAGTCAAGTGCAAAGTGCTGCACCTAGGTTGGGGCAAGCCGCAGTATCAGTCCAGGCAGGAGAATGAAAATAGCCCCACTGAGGATGACTTAGGGGTGCTGGTGGATGGGAGACTGGACAGAACCCAGCAATGTGTACTGGCAGCCCAGAAAGTGAGTTGTGTCCTGGGCTGCCTCAAAAGGAGTGTGGGCAGCAGATTAATGGAGGCGATTCTGCCCCTCTGCTCCACACTCATGAGACCCCACCTGGAGTGCTGCATCCAGCTCTGGGGTCCCAAAGATAAGAAGGACTTAGATCTGTTGAAAAGAGTCCAGAGGAGGACACAAAAATGATTAGAAGACTGAAACACACCTCCTATGAAGACAGGCTGAGAGAGCTGGGGTGGTTCAGCCTCGAGAAGAGGAAGTTCTGGAGAGACCTTACTAGAGCCTTCCAATACTTAAAGGGAGCCTGCAAGAAAAATGGGGACAAAATTTAACAGAGCCTGTTGTGATAGGACAAGGGGTTTTAAACTGAAGGAGTCTCAATTTACATTAGATATAAGGAAGAAGTTTTTTGTCATGAGGGTGGTGATACAGTGGAACAGGTCACCCAGAGAGCTGGATACCTCATCTCTGGAAACGTTCAAAGTCAGACTGGATGTGACCTTGAGCAACCTGTTCAAGTTGAAGATGTGCCTGCCCATGGCAGGGGGGCTGAAGTAGGTGACCTTTAGAGGTGCCTTCCAACTCAAACTCTTCTATGATTCTATTAATAAAAAAGTTTGATATTTGTCACTAACATTTTCATTTTAGTTCAAATTAATTTTCCTCTAAAAAAACCCAGACCCACAAACCCACAAACCCCAGCATGAACAAAAAATGGTAGAAGTCTCTTTCCATCCTTAAATGTGTTATCACAGCTACTGCACAGAGATATCTCTGAATGACGGCTCTGAATCAATGGGAGACCTTTGGAGCAGGGCATACCCTTAATTTGAAAGCTCGTACCAGATAGAGGCCCCAAAGCACAATTGCTCTTCTTCATATGAATGCAAAGCTCAGTTACTGGGCTCTGTGAGGAACTGGGGGCACTGCCCAGGAAGGCAGGAGAGGATCTGTTTCCCCCTGTACTGAGGTCTTCTCTGCCTGAATCCAGGGCAGCGAATATGCTTCATTGCTCACCAACAAGACCCTCATTTCTCCACACCCCACATACAAGGGCAGGGATACAGAAACCCTAAGGCTTGGTCTAGAAATCCTAAATCTGTTTTTTTCCTTATTGAACTCAGTGCTTCCAGGGTAACTCCTGGCTTTAGTGAAGAAAGAGACCTCATTTCATGCCACACTTCCCTTTTTCCCCTGGCACCAGGAGGAATGGATGCATGAATCCTGGTGGAGGATGTTCCTGCCAGCGTACCCCTCTGTAGACAAAACAGGTGCTATGGAAAGGAGTCTCTGCCACACAGTGTATAACCCTCTCAGAAGAAGCAGACCTGAAAACCATATCTGCCAGGGAAGAGTAGAAGTGAAAGCCACATGTAGGAAGTGCTTTAAGGACTGGGCTACACCTCATGGCCTCCATCCACTTGACCTCAGTGGAAGAATATCCTCATCTGTGGTGGTTTAGTTTTCTTGAGTTTGGTTCAGGCCTTCCTTGGTAGCAAGGTTGTAACTAAGGAAGTATTCCACACCATTCCTTCACGTAATCAGGTGTATAAGACAGGAGGAAGATTTCCTCCCTCTCTCTCTCCTGCTGGCTCTTCCTTGTGTGTGGTGGAGGACATCAGCTCTCTGTGCCGGCCTAGCCCTTATCTCTGTGAGCCGAGGCCTCTCGGAGCAGTTGCTGTCCCAGCCGTACGGAGGGGAAGGACCTGCTTCTCTTAAGGGGAGTGTTGGTGAGAATTGATTGTATTAGTTCTTATTGAGCTTTTCCCTGAGTTTACGAGTGTGTGTATTTGTTTTGTTTGCTTTTACCCATTTTTGTCCCACTTCCCTTTCCCTTTTCCCCTTTTCCCTTTTGGGGGTTGTTCTGGGATTTGTTCTGTAGATTCATAGTGTTTGATTGTATATAATTGTAATATATGTGAATATATATATATACTTTTACTAAAATTGCCTTTTTGGGTACTTTTTTTTCCCTTCTCTCTTGGAGGGGGGGGAAATCCGTGTGGCCGGTCCTTGGGTTTGGCAGGGTGCCAACCCAAACCTCCACATCATCACAAAGCATTCATGCCAGAAAACCATGCTCAAACCAAACCTTGAGGGGTAGGGGTGGCAACAGATCAGACCAGGGTCCCTTCCCCACAGCCACTGATGGGAAGCTGAGACATGCTTTTGGATCTGCTGGCTGGCAAACCCTCCTTGCTGTGGTCTGGCATGCCTCAACAGCAAATTTACTTAAGAAGAAAATGGCTTAACTAATCTTTGGTCACCCAGCTTTACTTCTGCTGCTGACACAGCAGGAAGTACTCGCAAGCCCAATGGCTTTATTTATTTAAGTCTATTGATTTTAGCCTAGATTGGAAGAAAACTAGTGGATAAAGGGCAGGAAATTCCTCAGCTGTGAGAACCACACAGAGTACAAGAAATCAGATTTAAACTAGCAGATGAAAATACATTCGCCAGAACAAGGTAATGAATCATTCTGCCGGGAGCATGGAGATCTGGCCACAAGCCAAACCCTGCCCACTTAAAAGCAGCAATTTGGGATATTAAGTGATGACTGCATTGCTATTGCTGACCATCATTTAATATAGCAGCAGTGCTCAGTGGCTCCCAACTAGAACTCAAAACCTGCTGCACAAACCCAGAGCAAAACCTGTCACACCTTCCCCCAAGACCTTATTTAAAATCAATGGCCTCAGAGTCCATCAGATTCAATGAGGGAGGGCTAAGGAAAAAGAATAGAGGAGGATAAACCACACCAGAAGGTGCATAACTCAGCTACACTGGCTGCTGTGCACGGGAAGTGTGTGATAGCAGAAAACCGAAACACACACCGAGACGTGCAGGAAGATGACAAGGGGAGGATTTTTGGAGGGCAATGTTTCATTCTTGTGTCAGCTCTGATTATCTCATTAACTTCTTTTAGATAGCCCAGTGTCCAGGACTTCATAAGAGAGGTCACCAGCTCTGTTGCCACAGATCTTGCCTTAGCTACTGGTACAATGTGACACTGTCCTGTGGAGATGGGCAGGGAAAGCCAGGTATCTGAAGGGAATCCTAAAGTTAAATCCCAGGAGCTAGTTCTCTGAAAACAGTTCCTACCTTCTCTGCCAGTGGGAAGACCTTGAGCAACTCAGGATGAGAACTCAGTCTCCAGGTGCAAACTCTTCCTTCTGTGCAAACCTCCTAAAAGCCTCTGAAGAGATGCTGGAGTGCAGATATGCTGAAGTGGAGATATGCTGAAATACCTGTCCTGTGAACAGAAAGGCACTGCAGAAGACAGAAGTCAGAGGGGGAGCAGAGATGACAGGATTGGCAGCACTGCTTTGAGAAACAAATAGGGAGCATACACTTGATTTCTTTCCTTCTTCCAGGGAGCGCTTTGCTCCTTCCAGTGCTGGCAAGGCCTCCCCACACTCCTCCTGTGGAAAAAGCCCTCAGCGTGCCCAGGAATGTGGAGGTGGGAGCTGTGCTGCCTCAGCCCCTCTGATCCACTGTCCGCCTGTTCCTAAAAGCGGAGGGCATGGAGTTTTCTGTATGCAGGGAAGACAAGTGGCTATTTGCTGCAGAAGGGACAGCATCACTAAAGCCAGAAGAGGGGCAGCATTCTGCAGAGCAGGGGAGCAGAAGGAGCACCAAGACAGGCACCACCTAGGGATATGTTTGAAACCAGGTAGCTTGGGTAGTGTTACAGCAGGACAGAACATAACTTTTTCCCAGCTGTACAGGGAAATTTATCTGGTTTAAAGTACAGTTTTGGATGGATAACAGGCTGTGGACTCTTATGCCTATACTCATGGCTGTATGGGAGCAGCAAGCAAGCCTGCCAGAGCTTTCAACTCCATTCCCTCAGAGCAGGCAGGCAGGGAAGAGCCTCCCCCACCATATCCCCATGCCCTCTGCTGTGAAACACCCCAAAGGCAGGTGACTCCAAGCTACAGAGATGGCGACTCACTTCTGTCTTGCAAGGGCAGAAGGGATTCTCCCAAGGTCGTGCAGGTTATTATCACAGCTGACTGATATTCCCACAAACACTCATCATTCACTGCTCTGCAGGTACTGCAAAGGGCAAAGTTTGTCCCTGTTATTAAAAACAAAGATAGGAGAATCCGATCTGATTTTCGCAATCTGAAGCCCTAGTGACCCATCTAAGCTCAAGGCAAACACACAGCAGGAAGAAGCTTTGGGAAAACCACATTGTGTCTATGGAGTCAGGATCCAAACCGAGATATGCGAAACCCAAACACCTTCCAAGCCATAGACCCTGGATCTTTTAGATACACATTTGATAATGGATGTGCTGAATTGGAAAGATATTTTCTTGCGCAAATTGTTGATTTGACTCCCTGGTAAACTGCAGGTGAAAGACACTCAGCCTGGACTTTTGTGGGAACCTCCAGAGCTGCAGGACTGGGTGTTTTTACAGAAGCACCACCTTCCCCTCACACCTGAGCATCGCTGGGGAGGAAAGCTCAGCTCTCAGAGCCAGGGGGAGCCGCCTTATCGCTTGGCAGGGGTTTGCACAAACCTTATTCTCAGTCAACACAGGTTTTCTGGCTCTCAAGCTTTGTTTTGAATTCTGCATTCAGGACAAGTCCGAAACTTCTGAGCAACTGCAATCTAAAGGGGCAGATTGATCAGCTCTTGCATCACAGTTGTGCTCAAGCAGCAGTTTCTTATAGGGAAAGGTGCTCTGATGCAGTTCATCCAGCACGGTGGGAACTTGGTTAAAATGCTAATCTGCAGGCAGGGTTAAGATTGAACTGTATTTTAATCTGCCATTTTTCAGATGTCACCAAACGTGATAAAAATCCCCCAAAATATGGATCTAAGCTGTCAAACCCACAGCTTGCTCACAAAGAAGTCAGTGGGAATTGTATATGCTCAGCACTTCTGGAGAAAGACAGACAGGCCATGTAAATCTCTAAGCAGGCAGTAGGTGAGCCTACACTGAAATGGACAGCTGTTTTCTTTATACAGAGGGACCACCACATTGTAAATGGTGCCCCCAAAGTGTATGCCTTTGTGGTGTGAGGGGGATTTTTTTCTTGCCAGCACTACTTGGATTGGGGCCCATGTTGCAAACCTTAACAAATCCTCAAAATAAGCCATGGGCGAATTTCACTTTGTAACAAAACCTAATGCTGGCAGAGTTTTGCTTCATTTTCAGTGATGCTGATTTCACTCTTCAAGCCCTTGACCAATTGGGAGAAATTGGCAAAGGGCTCTGCTTAGCACTCCACAGAACTGTGCTCAGCAAGGAGGTGACTCCATGACAATGAATGGAGGAAAGCAGTTTTTAATTATTTAAATATGTCCTCTTACCCAGCACTTTTGCCTAAGAGGATGTAAGGCTCCAGGTTCTTATTGGCCACAGTACGCAAAGATACTGTGAAAAGGGCCAACAAAGAAGATGAGCATCATGCCCAGAACTTGAAGCCTGGGGAAGAAGGTCCTTTCAGGCTTTTGCTAAACAGCGTGTTACTGGAGCATTGCACTGTTGTACCTGTCGCTCTACATCTCACAGTCAGATTTTTCAGAGGTGCTGGATATCCAAAGAGCACTCCAAAAAACTTTGAGGCACAGGCAGAGCATACCAAACCCCTCAGCCACTGAGACGTCTTCCCAGATTTCTTCAAACCTGGCCTCTCGTGCTAAGTACATTACATATTTCTTGGCATTTCTGGACTCTTGGTAGCCTCCTAAATTCTGCTGAGAGAAAGCTGCTTTAATGAGAGGCACAGCACACAACTGGGAGCTTTCATGGCTTCCACAGGGGTAGGAAAGACACTTCCAAAGTGTCCAACACCAATAAGCTGTCTCAAAATTAGATGATAGACAAAGGAAAATCCCAAGCACCCTCATTCTCTTGCCAATTTACTTACCAGTGCTGCTGAACTTCCTGGGAACAGTCTCTTCAGACACCGTACAAGGGTTTGTAAGAGCAAGCCTTCCTGCTGCTGAGGTACATAGCTGGTTTTTCCCACCAACAGGCAGTGGTTCTGCCATGGGATCCCAGGAGAATGTGGACTCCAAGACATCCTGCCCAGACATTGTCCCAGAACCCTCCTGGGCACATTGTTGAAACCCAAACAATTTCACCAGCTAAAGCAGTGTTTCTCACTTTTAGCTGGCAGTGAGGGGCTGCTGCTAGGGGTGGGAATGTAACCCTGGGGCTGCATAACATGCTGTACAACTACCTGCTCCAGGCCTGGAAAAAACTCACCTTGGAGCATCTCTGAGCACTGGGCTGGCCACAGTGCAGGATGTGAAATGCAGAGCTTTGACTGAGGGTGTGTGACTTTTTGTGCTGTCGGTGGGCTGGGTTCAGATCATAAGAGCTCTTTTGGCCCTGGGAAGACAGAGGAGTCCCAGCAGGTCTGCTCCCAGGTCTGCCTCTGTTAATGCTCTTAAGCTGGCACAAGCAGTCCTCACTGTTGTAAAGGCCTTCAAATAACCCTGCTAGAAAGGGGTGGAGGGACTTTGGGTTGTCTCCTTGTATAAGCTATAGCAGGAACACATGGCAAAAAGGTGAGGCCAAAAGGGATGAAGCAACCTTGTGGGGGCATCACCAAGGGGTCACAAGGAGAAACCCAAGGGTGAGCCACATCCAAAGCAGCTCATTGCCACTTGGGCTAGGAATGTGCACATCTGCTCTCCTACTTTGCTGCAGCCTTCCCTAAGCAAGGTTTGGGCAGTCTATTCCCTAGCAGAGCTACTCTGCTCAGCATCCCCACCTTAATCTAGGGTGTCCTGAGAGAATTCCAAGAGTTTTCACTCTTCAGGCTAAGTTGGTATAACTTTGCCCAGCCAGCCCAGTAATGAATACAAGAGCCTGATGTTCCCTGCCAGCATGGGAGCCTAGTGTGCCTGCCAGCGGTGGGTGGTGGGGAGGCTCAAGCATATCCAGAGGTGGGAGGATTGGGAACAAGTATACCAGCCTGCAGGAAAAAAGCTTGTAAGACTGAATCCAAAACTTGAGAAGGGTGATCTGAACCCACCCTTGCTTTAGGCAGCCTGGAAGGGAGCAAGAGATGGGGTTTTGCTAATTGGTGAGGTAGCTGGCAGCAGACAAACAAAGTCTGGCAGGGGAGAATTTATCCTTTAAGCTTGTTATCCTGTCAAAAGAGGAAATGGGGTTAGTTGAGGCTCATTTGTTTGTGACAAACTCCTGTCTCTTACTATTTATCACTGTATGCGATTGCCAGCTGACTTCAACCATGTGCACCATAGTTACAAGTCAGATGGCAGTGCAAAGAGGAGACAGGCTCCTCTCTGTAGCTCCAGAGCCCCCAAGACATGGTCTCTCCAGTCTCCACCAAAAGCCATGGAATCACATGGCATCCATAGTCTTTTCAGAGGAAAAGTGTTTGGTTGGACCATCAGTCTCAGGTTTAGGTCTGGGATGAGTGAGCTCCTTCTACAGGACTGAGTGCTCTTCATCATCCTCTTTGCTCCCCCGAAGCCCAGGTTTCCACTCTGTGCACACCAGAAGGAGCAGGGGGATTTGATGAATAATTACACATTCAACTGCCTCTGGAGACAGTGGATATTGAGGACCACATGTTGCACATCCCATTTTGCTTCTGAGCCTCAGGTACACTGCCTGACTGAAGAGGGCCCCACACTAATGCCATGTGGAAAAAAGCTGCAGCAAAGCTCCTTCTGCTCCAGAGGAAGTGGGGGGCACACAGTGAGGCAGCAATAAGCCCAGCAAGACTGAAGTTCCCAAGAGTTTACTGATGGGTATCAAGCTATGGCTGAGGATAGGAATATATTTAAGTGGCTCAACTAGTTTTTTTGTGGGCCTTCTCTGCTGAGATGACACAATTGCTTGACACATATCACACCTACCACTTGACTCTAAAGCTCACTTCCAGTCAACTTTAGGGAGGACTGTTGTAAGGCATTTGACATTTGACTGTACAACATTCTGATTAAAAAATCAGCAGTATGTAATATCAATAAACCACATGTTAACTAGATTAAGAGCTGCCTGACAGATCTCAAGAAGTAATTGTCAGTGGTGAATCATCTTCAGATGGGAGTGTTTCTAGCAGGGTTCTTTGGGGAGCTGCTTGAGGCCTGACACTTGCCAGCATTTTCATCACTGGGAAGCAGATGTAAATCTCAGTGCTGTTACAGTGCATAAATGACAAAGAGATTCAAAGTGATGAATAATGAGGAGCACAGGGCAACCAGGCAAAGCAATCTCTACAGTTCAGTGAGCAAAACCCACTTAAATGGCATTTTACTACAAAAAGTTTTTCCTGGAATAAGAAACGCCAGGCAGACGCCTAAGATGCTACACCTAGAAAGCAGAGGCTCTGCAAGGGGTTTTGGAGGTCATGACAGCATGTGAACTAAGAGGTGGCAAGAGGGTGGTAATGGACATATGGCTGGGAATAATGAGTAAGCAAGTAATATGCACCTTTGATGCATGTTAGCAAGAAGAATCTCAGCTCACTGCCTCTAGTGTGGTAACAACACTCTGAAAGTATTGCTGGAAGAAGAGGATATAGAAAGGAGCCAAATGATCTCAGTGTTCCAGAGGGAAAACTCCCAAAGCTTTCCAGTGAACATGTAAAGCACTCAAATTATTTTGTTTCTCAAAAAGAAAATTGAGAGTTGACCTTAAAGGAAAGAAATACCAGGTTGAGTTCTCAGTGAGAAGGAGGATAGGGAATAAAAGAGGAAAGGTGCAAGGTTTGATAGGGAAGAGAATTTGGATATGGACACTTCCAGTGAAAGGCTGCTGTGCTTAGCTGGGTGAAGGAGACAACCAGAAAAGCTCCAGATCCAAACTGAGAGAGAGATATCAGAATAAAACAAGGGGCTGGTAGCAGAGGTTTCTAAAGGTTCTAGCAAGCAGGGAAGGAAGAAGAGATGTGGTACTAGAAGAATGAAGAACAACATGTGATGGATATGCAGACATGTGCACGCAGGCAGTACATAAAGCTTTGCATACCACATGAGAGGGGAAGGCCTAGGTGGAAGGCAAAGGTAAATAAAAATCAAAGCCAAGGTGGGTTTTACAAGAGGTAAGTCATATTCCACACAGATGGTACTGCTTTGGTGAAATACATCCCTAGACAGAGGTATCGCAGTAGATCTCATCTGTCTGGACTTCACAGAAAATGTCTGCTAGTGGAAAATGAACAGTTAAGCCTGCAAAGCTGAGAAAGATTAGTGTAAGCACTAGAAGCAAGTAGCAACCCGACTAGAAAGGAGCTGGTCGTGGGCAGCGTTCAAAGGAGGACAGGATGAAACTCCTTTCAGTTTGCTGGTTTTCTTGTTTTGTGGGTTTTTAAACAAACTTAGCACAGAAAAAAACAGTTGCATGATAATGCAGTATTTTGGTGACAAAGGGGAAATCATTACCCCTAGGGTGGAATACTGAAACAGGAGGGAAGGAATTGATCACTGTGAGGAGCCAGGCAACTGAAAACAAATAAGAGGCAGCAGCCCAGAAGCTAAGGGCTGATAGCCAGAGACAAATAGCTTGAATTCCTCTCATTCACTAGAAGAATAACAACTGAAGGTGGAGGTGGAAAAAAAGAGACTCAGGTTCAATAGCATGCTTTTCCCGCCAGTTTTCTACCTGACTTAGTGCTGGGCTGGATGGGACTGACAAGTACAGGTATAACTTTGCATGAGTTTAACCTTGCTACTCAGAATGAAACCCTATCTTGTCCCTTGCCATCTGCAGGCTCCCTGGTCATCTCCCAAATGACATAATACTCTTTCCATGGGCTGTTCTCCTGAGGTCATGCTTACAGCCCCAAGTTTCACGTCATATATTAAAATCAGTTGATTTTTCACTGCACCACTGTAAGACAGAGCAGAGGGAAGGAGGGGTAAGACTAAGACCCAGAGATATCTACTAGTCTTGGTAATACAAAATGCAGAAGTAATGAGTTTTGTTACCTTGATAACAGTTGATATGCTGAGACAGCTCCATACCCTTCCAAAGGAGACCCCAGAAATACACAGTACCCAAAACATGAGGAGCATACAGCACATGGAACAGGGGCGGCAGGCTGGGCTGTGTGTGACTCTGTGTGGGAAGAATGTGCAGGGCAAACTGCAGGTGTCCACTGAGGCTGGAAATGTTGCATTTCTCAAGCATAGCAAGGTTTTTCTATGAACTTATTTTTCCTTAGTCCTGCTCTGAGAAAAAAAAACCAAAAACAAACAGATCCAATTATTGCTGAAGCCTCTGTTTAAAGGGAAAAAGATAAATCAGCCTAGGGCAGACATTTGGCATTGAAATATTTAGTTGCAACGCTTGGGATCTGGCAATACAATAACCAACTGAGAGGAGGCCATGGTCAGCAGTGTCTGACTCTGGCGATAATGGGAGCACCCCCAGACCTACCCCAACGGAGCAGCTTGGTGCCACCAGGACACCACAAGCCCAGAGGTTCACTTGCCCTTTCGTGCCCCTTGGCTGAGACCAGAGCTATCAGAGAGTCAGCTGTTGCCTTCTGCCAGAATAATGGCATTTCCAGCAACAGGGCTGGGAGGGGGCAGAGGTCTGGCATTGATCGGGAGGTAAGAGCTACTTATTGAATTAAGGCTGTTTCCTGGAGTAGTTTGCTCCAGCAATCCCTGTCCATGAACTAACTCTCCATAATGGACCTGTCCTACAGTGAGGGGCCTCCCACCAAGAACCTCTCAGCTTCAGACACAGGCATTGGGATCTAAATTTCCAAAGTGTTTACCCTTCTGGGCAGACTCCACTTTTTTTATCTCAGGCTTTACAGCAGCACAAAGCAGCATGGCAGAGCAGGTTGCCCCAGCACACTGAGGGCAGGGATGCTGTGTATAGCTGTGGCATCTCGAGGAGCAGTGCTCTCATCCCTGCCTCCTGGGCACACAGGAAGTGGGGTGGTGAGGGAGAGCCAGGAGTTTGCTTGATCATGCCCCAGGGGCACCTCTTTGCTCACCATTCTCTGCTGCTGGAGACAGGAATGGCGGAGCCCTTTTGGAATGGTTTCCAACACAGGATGCTGCTTTATTTTTTTAGAGATACACATGTGGTTGTGATTCGGTCATGTCTGGTCTCCCGTTCAGGAGGTGTGCAGTCAAAGCTTGGAGATCAAGAGCTTCACTCCAGCACTGCTGTGTTTGGGGGCGTTCTTCCTCTGCTCAGCAGAGGTGAGAAGCCAGGATGGCAATACATGCCCAGAAACCCAGATGGGTTGCTACCTCCTGAGCCAAAACCTCCAACTACATGTCTGCAACGTAACTCTATGTATGCTGTACCCAGACAAGGCAGGATATCAAGGAGGTCAAGTGTGAGAATAAGAGAAGCCAGCCCTGATGCTTCTTTTCCTCCCCCCCTTTTCGGAAGAGGGGTCAAGACCTTTCTCTCCAAATCCAGCTTGCAGAAATGTGACAAATCTCCCTCTTTCACCCAAACTTCCAAACAAAGACCACCCCCACCCCCCCAAAAAAACCAAACCCAACAAATATCCTCAAACCAACTACAACACTTTGTTTTGGAATAAATCAAAATAATTTGCCAGCTAAAGTTGCAATTTTCTGGGAATAGATACATTCCACTTCCCTCTGTCCCAACAAACATCTTTTAGGATCTACCCAGGATTTCTGATGTGGGGATTGGCAGGCATGCTTCCCCACTGAAAAGCCAACAAAACTCATGGGTTCTGGCCGCAGAGTTTCTCACTCTTATGAGCAGTGTATGCCTCAGGTCTCCAGGTTTTGAAAAGCTCAAGGCAAAACCTCAAACACCCTATAAAAGCAAGGTGGTCTAGACTCGGTGAGTAGAAAAGGGAGGCTGGAGCCTTTAGGGAGAGAGAGAGAGACACGGAGAGCATTCCAGCTCTTCTCCCAGATGGAGACAAGTAGAGCGAAAAATAAAAGCTGTGGGTAGGAGATCAGGATCTGACATCAGCCCAGGTCCTCTCCAGCTTCAGTTTTACAACAAACAAGGCACACTAGTGAAGCAGAGCTGCCCAAAACATCAGCACAAGGCTTGCTGCCAGCAGTGAGATGTGCAAGCTGTGCCCAGGTCCTTGCCTCTCTCCTTGGAGGGACACAGGAGAGTACGAGGACAACACTGGAGCAAGCACAGGAAGGAGCAGCTGTTTAACAGTATGCTTTGATATTGTGTCACGCAGGAGCTGTCTGCCTCTGAGTCCTGGGCTCACTGTCAGGAATGCCCTGGGAAGAAAGGGAACCAGCCCTCGGCCAGATGTCCTGAGGCACAGGGCAGGTGAGAACACTGCCAAGTCATGACAGGGTGTTAATTAAAACTAATAATAAAGGTGGCAGCAGTAACACCCACTCCTCAGTGGATGGCATCACTCAGCTCATGGGACAGCTCCCCCCAGTCTGCCCAGAATGTGCCCATCTGAGCAGAGGGACAGGTAATGACCCTGTTGGAAATGGCGTTTTGCTGAAGCCAAAGGAATTGCGGGGGTGGGGGTGGGGGGTAGTTCAGTTTCTAACAGTTAGCAGTTCAAACCTGTTNCTCACGACTTGATGTCCTGTCCCGTGGGGACTGCAGGAAGGGACCCGGACTGGGGACTCTCAAAGCAAAAATGGGGAAGGAAAGAAAATGGTTGCCGCAGAAAGATTTAGCCTATAATTCTTGTGCACAGGACCCAGGTAGGAACATAGGCTGTTAAGTACTGCTTGGGGTGTCTGGGAGCAGGACAGGAGAGGTCCTGCTGGAGAACTGAGACACGGGAGGCCTCAGGAGGGGTGAGAGTCGCAGGACTTCACACCGACCACGGATCCCGACAGCCCGAAGGGGATCGTCCTCAGGANCTCACGACTTGATGTCCTGTCCCGTGGGGACTGCAGGAAGGGACCCGGACTGGGGACTCTCAAAGCAAAAATGGGGAAGGAAAGAAAATGGTTGCCGCAGAAAGATTTAGCCTATAATTCTTGTGCACAGGACCCAGGTAGGAACATAGGCTGTTAAGTACTGCTTGGGGTGTCTGGGAGCAGGACAGGAGAGGTCCTGCTGGAGAACTGAGACACNTTAGTAGTAAGAGGGGTTGTTAAGAATAATCCTGGCATAGCAGGGTGTTGGCAGAGAGCTGCAAGCTGTGTCGGGCTGCTGTGCGCTCGGGGCCGGTCCCTGCTGGGGATGGCAGCGGTGCCCCAAGGTGGTGCCGGTGCTGGTGCCGGTGCTCGTGCCGGCCGGGGTGTGGCCGTGGCTGCCCCCGCGCTGCGGCACCGCCCGCCCCGCTCCCCGGGCACTCT
>WBMV01002155.1:202812-377373 GCA_013396655.1 Campylorhamphus procurvoides | reverse complement strand
GAGATGGGACATCAAGGACTGAAAGGCGCGCCCTGCTATCTTTAAGCAGCTCACGACTTGATGTCCTGTCCCGTGGGGACTGCAGGAAGGGACCCGGACTGGGGACTCTCAAAGCAAAAATGGGGAAGGAAAGAAAATGGTTGCCGCAGAAAGATTTAGCCTATAATTCTTGTGCACAGGACCCAGGTAGGAACATAGGCTGTTAAGTACTGCTTGGGGTGTCTGGGAGCAGGACAGGAGAGGTCCTGCTGGAGAACTGAGACACGGGAGGCCTCAGGAGGGGTGAGAGTCGCAGGACTTCACACCGACCACGGATCCCGACAGCCCGAAGGGGATCGTCCTCAGGATTGAGGGCAAGAAGTTGTGTCTTGCACTTTGTGGAAGGATCAGGGAGAGTGATCGAATTTTGTATTAGACCTGACCCATCATACTGGCCAAATGGATGGGTTTGTGGAGGATTAGAAAGATTAGGAGGAAAGAGAATGAGGGTAGCAGAGTAATGGAGAGATGGGGGACCCCCAGGACCATTCACCCCCTCCCCATGCACCAGATAGGGAGCTGAGTGGTAAGAGGGGTTGTTAAGAATAGTCCTGGCCTGGCGGGGTGTCAGCGGGGAGCTGCGGGTTGTGTCGGGCTGCTGCTGTGCGCTCGGGGCCGGTCCCTGCTGGGGATGGCAGCGGTGCCCCAAGGTGGTGCCGGTGCTGGTGCCGGTGCTCGTGCCGGCCGGGGTGTGGCCGTGGCTGCCCCCGCGCTGCGGCACCGCCCGCCCCGCTCCCCGGGCACTCTGCGGTGCTCCTGGGCACCGGGCACCGGCCCGGCCGGTGGCTCCGAGCGGCTTCGAGGGGGCCGCAGGGCCGTGCCCGGGTCTCGGGCGGTGTGGGCCCCTCGGTGCCCAGGTGGCTCTGGGGCCGTGCCGGGCGGGCTGGGGGAGCCCCGGGGCGCGGGGCCGGGCAGGAGTGCCGTGAGAGGCGGAGGCGGCGCCTTGGGGCGGCTGCTGATGGGGGTCACGGAGCCCCCTGGGGGGCATCCGAGAGGTGCCGGGTAGAGGCGGCTCAGCCCCGCGCCTCGGTGCGGCTGGTGAGGGCCGTGTGCCTGCAGTCTGCGGCGCGCTGAGAAGCACCAGGATGGCCGCCTCTTGTCATGCATAGGGCGCACAGCCCNTGCATAGTGCGCACAGCCCGGGTAGCTTATTGTAATGCAGAGAACCCCTGCGGTGTGCCGGGAGGAGCCGGGATGGCAGGCTCTCCTGACACGTGGAATCTTTGCGGCGCGGGAAACGCGGTGGATTCCCGCTGTGTTGGGGCTTCTCGTGACTCGGTGAGTAGCTGTGGTCCTCAGGACCTGGTAGATCAGACACCTCGGAGAACTCAAATTACATAATTAGAACAGCTGAAGAAGGACATTAAGAACTTTCCACTTGTTTCCCCAAGCACAAATACCACATCTGTTTCCCTTGGGAGAGGTGTCTATGCATGGAACTCCGGGAGGGGTGGGATTTGTGAATGTTCCCCTGATCAGTTCTAAGGCTCGAGAATTCAAGAAAAAAAATGGGTAATGTATTAGAGGAACCCTTAGGAGTGTCAGAACAATTAGATCAGTTCCTGGGTCCAAACATTTATACTTGAAGAGAGATGGAATCTATTTTGGGGATGTTATTTACCCAAGAGGAGAGAGAGATGGTGAGAACTGCGGGAATGGCAATTTGGGAAGGAGAAACCCACCCCAGTATTCAAGGGGGAGTATCTAGGGAGCAGAGAATTCCCATGGAACAACCCAATTGGGATCGAAATACAATTGAAGGGAGAAATAACATGTCAGACTACAGAAAATTAGTAATTTGAGGAATACGGGAGGCTGTGCCGAAAGGACAGAGCTTTGAAAAGGCATCTGAAGGTGGGCAGTGGAGAGATGAGCCACCCACTGCATAGTTACAGAGACTTAGAAAAAGTATGCAGCGATGTTCGGGAATGGATCCTGGGAGTGATGCTAGTCGGGAATTGCTGAAGGTGAATTTTGTTACTGAGGCATGGCCGGATATAAAGGAGAAACTAGAAAAAAAAAGAGGAATGGCATGAAATCAAGGAATTGACTCAATGAATTATTGCAGGAGGCTCAGAGGGTGTACGTTGGGAAAGATGAAAAACAGAAAAGTAAAATAGAAACAATGGTAGCTGCAATGGAGCATGTGGCAAAACAGTGGCCTGGGAAAGCAATCAGGAGAGAGGGGGTGATGGCACAGACAAGCGGGCAATGCATCTCTGCAGAACCCCAGGGAAGGGGAGTGGGACCCCCTGGCTAGCGGACAGGACCTAAGAAGTGTTTTCATTGTGGGAGGGTGGGGCACTTCAGAGTGGGTGTTCTGCTCTGCAATGAGAGATTAAAACCATGCAAATTATCGATAAGAGTCAGAAAATTGTGATCAAGACTGAGGGTGTCAGGAGCTCCTTTTTTGGGCAGGGACCAATTGCCATAGAGAGCCCTTGATGGATTTAAAGCTAGGACCCTAGGGAGAAGAATGTATTTTTTTTTGTTGATTTAGGAGCTGAGAGATCAAGTTTAATTAAAATCCCACAGTGATGCACTGTGGGAACTGGGCAGACTAGGATAGTTGAGGTTAAAGAGGAGAGATTCCAAGCCCCTATAGTAGAACAAGTAAAAGTTTCTAGAAACAATCAACAGATTACATCAAGTTTTGTAACAGTACTGGAGGCTGGTACTAATTTACTGGGGAAAGACTTGCAAGTTCAGTTAGAGATTGGGGTAATTCCTGAGGAGGATCAGATGGTAGTGAAATTGTTTAAGTAAACTGCAGAAGATGAAAAAGAAATAGACCCCATTGTGTGGGCTGCAGAAGATAATAGAGGAGGACTAGATATCCCATCCTTGGAAATAAAATTAAAAAAAGAATGTCACCCAGTTTGTGTGAGGCAATATCCTATATTCCTGGAAGGGAGAAAAGGATTACAGTCAGTAATTGAGAAACTTATAAAAGAGATGGGCTGGTAGAACCTTGCATGTCTCCTTATAATACACCCATTTTTCCCTGTTAGGAAATCTGATGGAACTTACATGAACACTCACACATTGGGTACAGAAATCATTCTGTGGCTCAAGTAAGAGTGGAAAATCAGGTTTCAGAAAAGTTAATTCCATATTTTATACTGAAATTCCAGCTGTGTATGAGAAGAACAATTCTGTTTCACTCCTGTTGGGTTTTGGAGTGGTTCTGCTCCTTAGCATTTACCTACTAAAGGCTGCAAAACTACTCAGTTACTGAGTTTTGCTTCCGAAGTGGAGGAAAAACCAGCTGACATGAGTTTTCCTTTAGAGAGCGATTAGAGAGCGATTGTTTGAAGAATGTATTAGAGATGTGTTAGTTCTCAGTGTGCTGGTGGCACAGTGGACAATCTTCAGTGAAGAGGACTGAAATTGCAGCCTTTTGGCCAAATTCTTCTGTTGTGCTGCATTTCCTTTGTCTGGCTGTGCTTGGTGGGGACCTCCTGAAGGGAGAAGGGCAATGCTTTTAGTCTGTAGTATGGCTAGGCTGTTTCTACTACTTATTTTTACTGAGGTGCTTTATAACGTGTTTTAAAGCATTGCATTTACAAAAAGAGTAAAATGATTTAGACCAAAAGGTTTAAAGTTACTAGTTTAAAGTCTGTTATGTGTGAAGTGAAAAACATCACATCTACTTCCTGGTTAACTGCTGGATGTTGCTGAAACACACTTCAGTGACCTCTCTAACTTCAATACCAGAATGTTGTGCAATGATTCTCTTTGCGGAAATACAGTCTTCATCATTTTATTAGGGTAAGAGAACAAGAAGAAAAATACCATGTGCAGTCTGGTTAAGAAAAATGCAGTGAACTTGATTGACATAATTGTATTTATGTAACTGCCTTAACGTTACTGTTGTAAATTTGTGAGTTGCCATTATTAGCAGTGTAAAACACCTGGTAGATGAAGTAAATTGAAATTTGAGAACAGATGTTTGGGGCCACTGCATTATAGTAAATGGCAGTGGAGAACTGCAAGAATTTGTTTCCTACTGAGTTCTCCTGTACTGCTCATGGCTTCATTTTCAAACAGGCATGAAAATTTATGGTTATAGAGTATGGGAGATGAAGGATCAGCCCATCCTGGTAATTTGAATGCCTTTTCTGGGTATTTAGTTTTTCTGAAGATACCTAGCTGTTTTACATTACAAGAATAATCTTTTGCTTTTGATGGTCTCAGAGCAGTTCTCTTTTATACTGGGGAAAATGCAGTTATTTTCTGTCATACTTCTGTTAAAATTTTCCATTAGGCTTACCTGCTAAACATGGGTGTGGAAAAAAGTGTGTAGATGATGCTGTATTGTGCTTTCTCCTGCAGATCTTAGAAAGAAAGGTTATTATCCCAGACCACACCCCTAGATTCTTATGTACATCAGGTAAAGTCAGAGGATTGGGTTTTAATAAAGTCATGGAAAAATGCAACATGGGAGGGCCCCTTCCAAGTCCTCTTGACAACCGAAACAGCAGTTTGCACGGGAAAAAGGAGTGGTCGCAGGCATCTTGGGTGAAGGGACCAGTAAGGCCTCCTCCTCCTAGGGAATAGAACCTTTAGAAGATGATACAATCTTCCCCTGTTTTAAAGAACAGTGACCATGAGAAGAAGAGATGACACCTTGCCTGAGACAGCTGATAGAGCAACAAAATGAAGGCTTCAGCAAAAAAGGACAATAAAAAGAAGGGGTGGATATTGTTGGAAATGGAGTTTTGCTGAAGCCAAAGGAATTGCATGGGGGGAGGGAGTTAGTTCAGTTTCTAACAGCAGTTCAAACCTGTTCTTCGTGCCTTTTTTGGGGGGGTGGGGGTCTTGGGCAAGTAGGGGGATTGGGCCAGATTGTAAGCTTCTTAGCACTAGCCAATAGGAACGGAAGTAGGGACCCCCTCAGCCGGGATAGGGTATAAAAACCTCTGTCTCTGGTTGCTGGGGGTCTGTCTCTTGGGCCAGAGAGGCACACCTGGTTTGGCCGAACTGTCTAAATAAAAAGTTTAGTTTTGCTTCGATGACTTTGTTCCCTTCTGAATTTCATTAGTAAGTGTGAGCATTTCTCACAACCCCTTCAACTGTGGTGAAAGATCCACATAGGTCTTATCACCAGCAGAACTGCCAGTCCTCCACATTTCCTAGGATCTTTCATACAGGCAAAAATCCACCTCTGACCCGGAAAACTGCTGTTCCTTCTCTTTCTTCACAGTGCTGTGCAGCTGTATGGTGCCTGCCCTCCCTCGCAGAGGCAGGCAGGTTTCTGTGCCAGACCTGCCTCCTGTATCTTCTGGCCCTTGAATGAGAGTTCAGGGCTGGAAAACCTGTGCTCAGATCTACCATTTGTGCTGTACCTCTGTTTCTTCATGCAGGGGAAATATTTACATCCCCTTGTGAAACATCCAGACTCTCTACAAGAAGTAGTGCTGCACAAGACTGAGATGTTAAAATAAATAGGTAAGGAGAACAGTAAACTAGCCTGGAGAAATATTGACATTCCCAAGCGCTCATTCAGACAAAG
Source organism: Campylorhamphus procurvoides (assembly GCA_013396655.1). Taxonomy (NCBI): domain Eukaryota; kingdom Metazoa; phylum Chordata; class Aves; order Passeriformes; family Dendrocolaptidae; genus Campylorhamphus; species Campylorhamphus procurvoides. The sequence continues at coordinate 371,819 of WBMV01002155.1, read as the reverse complement.
AAACACCTCCTGCCAACTGCTAGCACAGGCCTTCTCACAGGTGAGGGATGTGCCAACCACTCAGGTGGCTGCACAGACCAAAACCAAGGCAGATGCTCCAGCTGTGGGCCTCAAGGGGCCACCTGCACATGCCTACTGCAAAGTCTGGCCGTTTTTTTGGGGGGAGATACACACCTTCCCTTGCAGGGTGACCCTCACTGCAGGCAAGACAGGTGCTGGAGCAGTAGTCTGTGCAGACATGCACTGCCTGCTCCCCCAGCTGTGGAGGACCGCTCTGGGCTCCTCGAACACTGTCTGGTTTCTGTCAGCATGGATGCTGTCACTATCTGTTTCCCTGCTGAGACTGATAGGAGCTGCATGGCTCCGGTGTGACAGCTCTTTGAACTGCTTCCCCACACAGCTGAGCTAGGAATGAGGTGTAGGGAGACCCATAATGCCAGGGGCTGATGCTGGTGAGGTGTTGCTGCTGTGGGAACAACTGCTTTATTAGTGACGGAGTAAGCTGACCCATGAAAGCCTGTCTGTATCGCAAGGACACCCCTCACACTCCCTGCAGAGACATCTGCCAAAGTGCATCACCTCACCACGCTGTCACCATCCTCCTCCTCTCTGAGTGTCTGGCAGCCCGCAAAGAATGTGCCAGACAGCTGAGGCCGGAACCAATCTCAACCCCTTACTTGTTTCCCAATCAAAACCAAGAAGACCGGCATGGCGACTAGAGAGCCCAAGTTTCCCAATCCACATGGGTTTTCCATGCAACCCACCCTGCTCTTTCACACAGGGATGGAGGTCCCACAGCCAACCCTTTTTGAACAAATTGTCTCTCCTCAGGTGCTTGGTGCTGCAGCCAGCAGCCACCAGGTGCCCCTCTGGCAGTGAGGCAGCTCCCCGTGGCTTTCACCAGGCAAATTGCTGTAAATTCAGGGACCTGCTCTCCCTGGAGTAGACCAGCCATGCTAGTCCTTCAGCATGCAGGGCTGTGCGTCCCTGCTCAGTGCTGGCCCAGCTGTGCGCCCTCCAGATCAGGGAGCAGCACGTTCCCACTGCTCTTATCCCTGCACGACTCCAGCTCTGCACTTCAGCGCTAGGACCCTCCACAATCCTCTCTGACAAAGGAAACGCAGCTCTTGGCAGGCCCTTGTTATTTCAGCTAAGGCTCATCAACCATCCTTCTGTCACTAAATGCCTTATTATATGCAATTAATGGACTGACTGAGAGCAGCTACAAAGTCGTTCTCCCCGTGAACCCACAGAGGCAGCTGGGTTACTTCTAGTGACTTTCTAATGCTGCCAGCTTCATTACTAAATGCAGCTGTGCAAGGGGAGAGGCAGGGAAGATGAAACAACTGAATGAGCTCAGATCCAGCAGTCCTGCCTTTTAAACACCCGCAGGCAGCATGGCAAAGAGCTTCCTGCCATCACCAGGGCTGGCACAGCCCTTTGAGGGGCACTCAAACGATGGTCACCATCCACAATTACTTACAGGCAATCGCTGGCTGCAGCCCTGCCCCATGCAGATAGGCCTTTATTGCCGTATTTAACTTTTTTTCATTATTATTAATAATACAACAAGAAGAAAGGGAGATAAGAGCAAACTGACAGTGTAGGCTGAAACAGCTAATTTGACTGTAGCCAAACTGCACTCAGATGTGCAAAGCAAGAGAATAATTTCCACTCTGATCTCTCAAAGATCATCCTCTTAGATGTCACAATTACATTTGAAAACAGTCTGATGGTACTTGAAGTCAGTTTCCCTTGACAATTAACCTATATGTGCACACCTTTCATGACTTCTTGATGCAATACAGAGATGTGTTTTGAACCACTAACTATAGACCCCACATACATGGCTGAAAGCAAAAACCAGGTAGTAGAAGGTTCCTAAGCCAGTCCCAGACAAAAGGACATTGGTCTCATTGGAGTGTGGCACTGAATTAATCTGCCTTTCTGCCTTTAGTAATGCCTTGTTACCAAAAATAAGAGAGTTACAGCTGGCATTTATGCAGTCAATTCTTCCACTGTGCTAAGGCAGTTCCTAAGGACTGAGCGATAAGGAATTTGATATAGTCTATTAAAAAAAATAAGGCAAAAAGCAGTGTTTCATGTATTTTAAGTCCCTTTGCCTCATTTGCTCTATGCAGAAAGTCTGGTGCCCTTCTACCAAAGAATATCTGATGTGGGTTTTTGGGGTTTGTTTTTTTTTTTTGGTTGGTGTTTGTTTGTTTTTAGAATGGGAAGTACAAAAGAAGAAGATCCTTAAATTCTGGGGCCAAATTCATCACTGAGTGAAATAGGCCTAAGCCCTTTGAAGCAAAGGGCGAGGCAATTGCTTAGATTAATCCTAATGACCCAAGCCAGAATTCATGGACAAACCCTTGCAAGGGCTTTCAGCTCTTGAGCAAATGTAGCCTGAGCAGCTGTTGCATTTTGGAAAGCAAAATGAAACCCCAAGGATTTGCCTTAAAACAATTTACATCCATCCTAACAGTAAAACACTCTGCTTTGAATACTAAGAGAGGACTGACCAGCCTGTCATGGTTACAGCTCTGAGGGACACAAGCAGGTCTTCCTCTGCTCTGCTGAGCTTAGACTAAAGACTGAGAAGTAGAGAAAACCCTTCCTAAAAGCTCTTATTGAAGTCTGACAAAGGTGAGCTCTCAAGCTAAAAAATTCAAACAAAATCCAATCGTGGAAACTTTCCTTAGAGTGGAAAGACTGTGCAAGTTTTTCTGCATGAGAGGTAGAGCCCTGCAGCCACAAGTCGACTCCAGCATCAGGTGACAGGAGAAGCACCAGCTGCACTGCACAAAGGTGATGGGAAGCTGCAGCCCTCTTGCCCCTTCCTGCTCCCTGCACACCCAGGAAATCCTCTCCTGTGTATGGAAACGAGGAGAGAAACCACCAATAAACCACAGTCAAACGCCTAGGGAAAATGTCTGGGGCAAACAGCTTCCCAGGAGGTTTCAGTGGTAATGATGTCCATCGGGGGCCAGACTTCACTCTCATGCCTGAATGCACCACAGCTCTCCAGCATTGCCAGTCCCACTGTTCCCAGTTATTTTGGCACAATTCAGGGAATGAGATGTCGGCCTGTGAGGTAGTTTTATAATCCTGGCCCTCTTCCCCTCCTGATCCACAGCCTTCATCTACAGTTCACCTTTCCCCATCAGAGAGGACTTTTCACAGCACCAGCTAAAAGACCAGCAGAGGGGTTTTGTGCATATGTAACCAAAAGGAAAACATGAGATGCTATTTTCCACTTCAGCCAAGATGTCTTTTTAATCCCATGCAAGCTGGGAGCATTTTCAAGGCTTTGTTGTTTCTTCAGCAGAGGGGGAAGGACTAAAGTTCGAACACTAAAAACATTTCTTTGAACTGGTGAGATTTACCAATGTGCACATGGCTCCCAATACAGATGCATACTTGGAAAAAAAAAAGGGGGAAGAAGGAAAACACATCTATTCCCCCATCGGTTTCTGTCACCATTTGATTCCACTGCACTGCAGTTTTAACAGGGAAATTATTGGGGGAAAGTGAGTTAGACAACATTTCCCTGACAGCAGCTTGTCAACCGGCTCTTTGAGTGTCAGGAAGAAGAGCTGCATCTCACGTCTTTAAAGTGCCATTCTGCCACACCAGAAAGGGAAGACACACATCAGATTTCCCTGGGGCCACGTGCCTGTCCCCCCTTCTCCCTCACCAGAGCTGCTGCCAGTACATGTGGCAGACCCACACCTATGTCCCTCTCAGCCCCTTTGCTGCTCAGCCCCAGGGCTGTCAGGTTTCTCCTCAGCCCAGTCCCAGCCCAGAGCTTGCCATCATCTCTGTCCAGTGGTGCTGCACCGCTTCAAGGGATGAAGAAACAGGCAGAGATACTGGGTGCTGTTATCACTTACAAGGCAGCATGTGCTTTTGCCTTTCCTACTGGCTCAGCTTTGGCTGGCATAGAGAGAAAATCAGAGTAGATTCTCTGACATCCCACCTCCACCCAACAACATATAACATAATATAAGGTGAGAAAAGAAATGTTTCTGATGAGAACAATGGTATGAGTTTCCCTCACTGCAAGGTGCACGTGATCCCTGACAGCCTCAGGGACAAGTCAGCAGACCCCTTTTTATGGCGAGTCATACACAGGATGCTCCATCTATCTTATCTGAAGCCCCAGCACTGACTCCAGCTTCCAATGTCCTGAGCTTATAGCTCCAGAGAGACTCAGTATTTCAAACCCCAGGATGACACTGTACGAAACCCCGATTGACTCTATCCCACATTATCTGAACAGAATTGTGGCTGCTCCAGCAGACACCGATACTATCAGAGCACAACAAAACCCTCTGCTGCTGAGCTGCTGCCTCACATGTGCTTTGAGACCAAAGAGCAAGACCTCCCAGATAGGTCCATTTCAGAAGGAAATACTTCTGTATTGGAAATAGCCTTATTTTTCAAGCCCTTGCTTTCTAAAGATGAAATACCCCTATCCAAGAGCAGGCATTTTTGGAAGTGCAGGTTTTACACCGGCAGAGGAAGGGATGCAGTTCACAGCTGTGATCAGGTTATCTCCCATGATGTTTCCCTGGCAACCACAAAGCTCAAGATCTGGGTGACAGTTGCAAAGTGTAATAGTTTTTGAAAGCCAAAATGTACTATTTTGTCAGTTAGTGCTGTGCTTCCCTTGAGACAGGCCAAAGGATCAAACACAAACTCCAAGGAGAGCTGATTAGCCTCTACGTAAATAGGGCAGACAAGTAACTCAACAACATACCCCAGCGCCTGGGGGTTACCACTGTGATTCCATACTGCCTGCATACTCAGACAGTCAGCATTTTTTGAGGATCTCCAGATACCATTTTAGAAGTGTAATTAAGGGAAACAAAATATATCCAGGAGGTGCTTGGGAACTACTATACCAAGACAAGGCTAGAAAACCAGAAAGAGTGCGAGATGCAGAGAGGGAGAAAGGAGTGGAGGGAAGGGAGAAGACTTGCCTGCAGCAATGGAGCAAGTGAGAAGCAGTTTCTTGGTTAGGGTTGTAGGTTTCTTCATCTCCTTCCACCCTGCAGTCAGTCCAACCAGTTAATGTCAGACTTTTACCAAAAGAGTTCAGTCTTCACCCCATACATGCTCTTGTAGAACTAAGAAAGCTCAACATGGGCACCAAGGCGTATATACATACCCTTTGCCCTGCTCTATCTTGTCTTTTGACTAGCTACAGCTAGGAAGGGAAGGGGCCTACAGCTGGGAAGGGGCCTAAAGAGGGCACAAACCAAACCACTTTATGTTCTCACCCCTTCCCAATTCTTGCTGCAAGGGGTGCACTAAGTTACAGGAAATAAATTGCTTTTCTTTTTTCTTCCTACTCCTAGCCTTTCTCGTGGGAACATGTGTAAGGCAGCAGCTCCAAGTGGTTTCTAGCTCCTTCATGCAGGCACTCAGACCAACCATGCACTGGGCCCTCAGCATCAAGGCTACGTCAGTTTCTTTCACAGGATCATTTCTCTCTGCTTTTATGCCCCGTATTCCACTGGCACTGCTGTCCTTTGAAAATTATTTGGCAGTACAAAGCTTCCCATCTATTTCTGAACAGCAGCAGGTGTGTGAAGAATCACCCTCCACGTGATGCTGCCCACAGCTTAATAACAGGGTTACTCATTTCTTCTCAGATGAGGTACTGGGGTGTGAGTTGTAGCTTTCAATACAAGAAGGTTTTGTGAAAACAAACTTCTGGTGGCATCAAGGGCAAGAAACTCAAAGCTCTCCTGCAGCGTGGGCAGAAGTTGGCTGCTGCAACCTAAACATCTGAGCATGTGCTTCTTTCCCTTCCCCTCCCTGTCCCTCGTGCTCGGCTCTTTCCTGTTCTGGAGGATCTATCACAGAAGCTCCCAACTGCCTAGCAACCTCATCAGGTGTTATTCTGCTCCACAAACATTTGGCTCTGAGAGGATAAAGTCTGGCTCCATACAAGCCATATCTTCAGCTTGCTGTCTGTGGTTGTGCTGTGTGAAGGCACAGGCTGGGCGATGCAGAGGATGTGCAGCTCAGGGATGCTGAGCTCGCCTGGTTCCTTGGCTTTGAGAGACTGCTGAGCAGCAAAGTGTAACCATCCTCATCCTCAGCAACATGCTGGGGTCGAGTTGCAGAGTCATACTAGGGCTGTGCTTCGTGACCAGGTGCTTGTGGCAGGAAAAAGAAAAGCAGAGGGTGCTGGTTTCTTCCTTAGGCACATGGCTCAGGGGCCAGCCATGCAGGACAAGGGAGCTTGGATGGGACAAGGGTGCCTCTGGAGAAGTGCTGTGTCCAGGTGCACATGAGTGGCCGTGTGGTCCCTTTAAGACAGTTTTGCTGCTGTGGAAATATTTATAGGGAAGCTCATCACCATGGTATCTGAGCACTACTGAGTAATGGGGCGTATGGAATGTGCCTGGTTGTACTTGTTACTGATTTCTTTAAGGGCGGCTTTTCTGACATTTTAGTTTTTTTCTCTGATTCAATTTGGATGTGCATACAGCACCTTTCATAGTGGTGCCCCTTGAAGGCACCATGGAAGAAATGAGGGTTGGGAGCAAGGATAATTAAAGGAATCCTGTCAGCCAGTTCCATCCCTGAGGTTTCGAGATGGCTTTAAAAGGGAAAGAGGAAGGGAAGGCAGAGATGTTGTTAAAGCCATCCAGAATTAAATTTTTGTCGTCATTTGAAAATGAGAATTCAATCAAATGGGTAAGTCACCACCATTGCTCTCTGCTCCTGAGATGAAGGCAGCGCTGAGAAGGTGTTGACCACTGGGATCAAAAAGAGTGGAGAGAGGAATCAGCAGTGGTACCAGCCAGGATAAGAGATGCTTTCAAAGGGTATGGCTTCAACATGCTAGGATTTTTTTTTCAATTTTAGCTAAAAATAATAAATTGTATTGGCAGTAGTCCTAGAGTAATAAACTCTGATAAAAAAGAGTCAAAACTATGACATTTTTTGAATAGACATTTTTTCTGGTGCAACTGTGTAGAGCTGAATACTTTTGTTAGCCCCTTGGCCAGATCTGGCCAGCTGGCAGCTCCCTTTTGCCAAGGAAGCCTTTTGTGAAGACAAAAAAAGCATAGTAGAGCAAATCGTTGCTGCAAGATCACAGTCACCAGGAAATATTTTATGGGTTTAGCCTTTCCATAAAGGGATTGCTGGAAAAGACTCTCAATAGACATCTGTGTTCTGTGCTATTTTGTGTGATGGTCCCCGAGGGCTGTTCCACTAAGACCTGGATCAAAGCATCCCAGCTATGTCCACAGTTCCAGCCTTTCCAGCTCTTCCCAAATACATTGCCCCTTTCAGCATTTACCATGACCCTGACTCTCCTACACTACATGTATTTCTGGATATAGATGGATACAGCATTTTGGATCCCAGCAAGCCTTACTCCCTTTGGGCTTTGTCTCTCCTGGTGAGAAAACAAGGGGGCCAAGCACCCAGCAGTTTGGAGAGGGAATAGCATCTGTGAACATTCCAGCCTGCAGCAGAGGGCAGCTTATTCCACCCATCCCTTCCCCATCCTTGAACTGCCTAAAACTCAGTTCTGTTGTTTCTTCCTTTGCTTGTGAGCACAGGTCTGACTCTGGCTTTCCTTTACTTTCCAGGTGCTATCAAAGTCACAAACTTTGATCTCGGGGAAACAGCAAACAACTCCACATTACTCCAACTGTGGGAGACCTGGCCTCTGCTCAGAGCCATCTTCCAGGCTTTCCATAATGGAGTCTTTAATGTTGTGTCTGAAAGATGCAAGAATGTCAGTCCAGATCGTGAAAGAAGCCTGACAGGTTTCTCTTGCTGAGCCATGTGAATGTCCACAGAACCCCTTAGCTTTCAACAGGAGAAATGAGATACTGAAATAGACTGGATGAATGTAATCCATCATTTTTGCAGGTCTGTCTAATCCACAGGACTCCTTGCACAAATCTTTACAGTGAGATCAAGTTGCCTACAGAGTTAGAAACTGTCTTGTAAAAGGTGAAGATGGTGCAGCTAAAGGAATAAGGATAGGATGAGCTGGAAAGGCTGCAGTGGCACACCTGCAGCACTGGCACTTGGGGAAGAAACCAGCATGAACACAAAGGTCTCCTTGCCCTAGAACAACCATGTGTGGGGCTCCACTCTTTTGTAATCACCTCCTGCTTATGACACAGACCTGAAGCATGACCTGAGCTTGACACTGGAAGACCTGCTGGCCAGCAGGACCCCTCGGGCAGCTCCAGGACAGCCCAGTGGCAGGGACATGGCAGAACACTTACAGAAGTGATGGCTGAGAGTGTTTGAGATGGGAAGCTGGTAAGTGAAAAGGATTACCCTGTCTTTTGCTGGCTTTTCAGTGTGCCTGATGTGCAGTGAAGCAGCTGAAATGAGAGGAGACAGCCGTGACCTGGAACAGCCAAGGAGCGCTGGGCATGTGAGAGACGACTGGGTCGCAGCTGCCTGCACTGTGGGCAGTGACCACGCCATGGAGTGCCAGCAGGAGCTGATTCCCACTGCTAGGGAAGCCACTGCCTCAACCACTGCCCCTGTGCCAAGCCCTGTGAGAACAGGCACAAAGGGGCTTCTCCCAGCTCCAGCATCATCCCAACAGCTAATGCGCACAGCTTCAGGGTGGAAAGGACACTGATGATGGTCTCTGTCTGAGCAAAAGTGCTGGGAGAATTTCCATGCTCCTTGGCCTAGGGATTATATCCTACTTTTTTTACCCTGTGAGAAGTTGCCATTATTACTCTGTGGTCTGATCTTCCACCAACTCCTTCTTGAGTGTTACCCTTGTTCTTCTCCTTGGCTGCTGGTCTTCAACAGCTGTGGTTTGAAACTGGGAGCCTTGCAAGGTTCAAACTTGTTTTAACCCTTTCTTCCAAACAGAGTGCTCATTTTAAACTGTGTTACAATGGTAATGGTACACAAACTCCCCCAGACAGCATGCACCCTCTCGTGTCCTCTATTACCTTGGCTCCCCCAGCACCTCAAGATAGGCACGAGAAGGTAGCTTTCCCACCCTCCCTATCCTTTTAGTTTAGTTTAATCTTCAGACCTACAGCCCTCTTTTCCCTCACCTTTTCCCCTCTCCCACCTTGTCTACACCCTAGTCCCCTGCCAGGTGCCAGCTCTGGCCCTGTGGGACCACCCCCACAGAGAAAGCCTGTCATGTTTTCTCCCAGCTCCCTGCTGAGCACCAGGGTCACTGTACCCTCTTGCTCAGGGGGCAGGGAGGCAGGCAGTGGTGGTGGCACAGGGGTCTGAGGTCTCACCCTCAACCTAATCAAATTCATGTTTTCTTTTCTATGACACAATCCTTTAAGGAACTCATAACCTGGGATGGGCTACATTCCTTAGGCAGATGGTTATTCCACTTGGAGAGGGTGGGGTAGGCAATAAAATTCCATTTTGAGGCAACTATTCCAATTCAGCAGGTTATTGGTAAAATATTTTCTGATTTGCTTAGTTGTTTCCCAGATACCTTGAAGTGGTGTTTCATGATGAAGTTATGTTCTGAGAGAGTCATCCAAAGAATGCAAACAGAATGTTATTTTAAAAGTCAGATATCCATTTTTCTTCATTCCAAATTTTTCATTTTGTCACCAAGCAGAAAAACAAAAACCCACAGATTTTCACACAGTCTTATTCTGTGAAAGGTAAACGATTAACAGGAGGAAGAAAATTCTGTGCAACTCACATTCTCACCTTAGTGCAATTGTTGCTAAAAGCACCCAGGACAGATTAAATATAAGAATGCTCACAGCACCTCAAACTAGGAATGCAGTTAGTAACTGATTTATGTCTCTGATAGCGGGGCAAAAGCAACTTAAGCAGCAAATAAAAGCAGATTCTGTTTTCTAGCTTTGTTATTTACTCTTCTTCAAACACTAGTGAGATCTAATGGCAGAGAATTTTAACAATCTTGTGCTCATTAAAATAATAATTTTCTTACCATTTGTTACACATAATTTCACAATCCTTTTAGTCCTGCCACATGGAGAGGGTACACTGATGACCCCACTGCTCCTTTTACTGGGGATGATTTTCTGTTTGGCTCTGCTTCCCAACCTCCTAATGTGCCTCAAATCACTTTCAATGCCTGGGTATGGATTTCTATTTCTCACAAGGTCTGAGGTAATATGCAGTGCCCATGAGGAAAAAGAAGAAGGTGTCACAACCAGTACACACTAGCCTGACAACATTTTGTATTGTTAAATGTATGAAAATGTTTTCTCCATCCTTTTTCAACCCTCTTCCTAAAGCACCCACTATGCTGCATCAATTTTGCCTGCACAAGCATACATGCCTGAGTAGGAGAGACTTAGTTACAGGACAATTGCTGTGTGGATGTGATTTGAATTTCTTTGCTGCCAATCATCACAGGCAAAACAACGGGAATAGCATTTGCGTATTGACATCAGGGATTTTGCAGCATAATGCATAATTCAGTTGGTTAGGTGTGTGATATTTCTCTCTTGACGCTGCTAATTCTCACCAGCAAGACTCACCCTCTTACCCTATGATTTGCTTTTAGCTGCTGTCTCCATCAAACAGTCCATGAGGACAAAAAGAACATATTAAAGAGCTTACAGTTAAATCAGGTCCCACAGAAACAGGCGTGCCATGCAACTCCTTCCACCCCAAACATGCATTTCATAATAGGGAATGGTGTTTATTAGGATTTTTGTATTTATCACTCGCCATTAGGTTCCTTTGAAGGTACTCAGCATTTTTAGGGGAATTTCAAATCCCAGCACATCAGCAGGAGTATGTGCTCTGCCAGTTCAGTGGTCCCTCTTTCTAAAGCATTTCATCGCTTAACAGGGAAGCGTCTTTGTTCCGATGACATGGGAGCCCACCCTGGTGTGAACTCACCTGAAAGAGTTCATCTGTCTCCTCTGCTGTGTTTCCCAACCTTGAGATTAGTTATCAAAAGTGGTTTCTTTGCTGGGGAAGGAGAGAAGGAGGAAAGGAGAAGGAGGAGGGAAATCAATATGGATATCATTTGTCAAAACATTAGGCCAACTTATGCTGTCTGAAACACTTGAGAATGCAGGCAGGCTACTGAAAGGTATAATTTTGCAGAACTTGATCATTTCAAATTGAAAAAGACACAATTGTGAAATGTGGCAAACCATAAACTTGTGATCAGGTGAGTGCAGCCCTTCTCAACTGGGTGACAGCAAGTCCACTGGCACTCAGACCACCCAATATATCCAGAAGATATTTGCTTGACAAGCCTCAGGCACTAAGCTCCACCAAAACCCCGGAACACAAAGATAAGAGTAGTACAATGGCTGTCATTAATTTTGTAATGGAATGTCACAAGGAAAACCTTCCTTGCTCTCTGCTCCCCACCAGCCAAGGCTCAGGGGCATTAGGGCATATCACCCCTTATATCTGCAGATAGGTCTGCTTGCAGGTGATGTGGGGAGGGGAGATGATGTGCCCACAGCCAGTATTTGATCCCTCAGTTATGACTTGCTCCTGATGCTTTGCCTTCACTCCAAGGGGACCAGAGATACAACACACTTCATGCAAGGCCAAGTGCCTGTCACCAGCTGCACAGGGTTTGTCCCCAAGGCCTGTGAAGGACAGGCTGTCCTTTCCTTGCTGCACCAGCATGGTTAGTCCTTGCCATGCCCGCCCCACACAGCTTGGCTCTGGCCCTCTGATTCAGGGGAGCTGGTGTGTGCTCTGCTAGCTTCAGTCGCCAGGTAGCATACTGTGGCTGACATGAGCAATAAGAGACCAGCCTGAAAGCTAGTGCATTATAAATGATTTATTGGTCTAATAAAGAGCCTCAAATTATCCGCCGCCTCCTTCCTTTCTCCCCTCGCCCCAAGGACCGATACAGCTACCATACAAACATTTTCTGCCTCACATTATGTAATGTCACAGAGAAGAAAAACAAGTATACAGCCCCCCAGAGAGCCACATGGCTGGCGGGCTCCCCCTCCCCACCAGCAGGCTCTGATGCCGCAGCACAGCATCACTGCCATGCAGCTGGGGCAGAAATTCATCACTCTGCACTCTGCTACAGGAATCAGTTCCCTGCTCTTCTTCCCTTCCCAACCACAGTGCCTCTTGCCTCCAGCATCACAGAGAAAATAGGAGTGGCCTGCCCTTTTCCTGCCAGCAGCCAGGGGTATCCTCTCCTGCCTGGTCCCTGCTTCTCACCCCATGCTGAGACAGGGCTCTTGGGGTCAAGGTTTGTAGCCTCAGAGCCAACAAGATTCTGCTGCACTGGAGGGGTGGTCAGGCCAGCAGCTGGAAGACTTTGTTTATTTTAGGAATGGAGGATTTTGCCCCACAATGTGGGACCCTGGTAGCTCGTTCAGCCTCCTACTCAGCATCCTCGTCTCTAATCCATATACTACTCCATCACCATCTTTTTCACGAGTCAATACATATCTTCAGTTAATAGTCTGGGAGGTTGTTATCTCCTGTTCCACATGTAGCTTTTTTGTTCAGCTCCTCAGGGGCCTTCCCTCCTCTCCCTTTAGCCTAACCTCCTGCATGCCCTCAAGCCAATTGCTCCAGGAAGAGTTATGTGAGCCGCTCTACATGCTGAGACCATGCAGGGTCTTTCCTGCCCCATGGTTCAAGCCCACAAGTCCTGCCTCTCCTTCCAGGCTCACTTGAACAAGTCACAGCTTCTCAAAATAGAGAGGTAGCAACAAATTAGCCTACTTTAGACGGCTTGCAGGTCTTAACAAGTAAATGTTGCTAAACGGCTTGGGGAGTCTCAGAAAGTGGCATTGTAAAACACTGGAATATTATCATCCTCATCATCATCTGCTATTATCCTGGAGATTGTGAAGTCAGATGAGGTGAACTGAAGACAACAAAACAGTCTTAAATATTCAGCGTCAAATTATTTGAACTGTGGGAAAGGAAAACAAAAAAAAGGACAAAGAAAAGGTACAGCTAAGTTGTCCTTCCAGGCATTTTAGCTTCAGCATGTGACAGGAGCCCCATGACTGCGAGGTTGCCCACTCCTCTCTACATTTGGCAGAGAATAGAGGAGCTCTCCTGGACATCCCAGGACCACCATAATTTCCAAGACCCTGAGCAGAGTTGACAGCTTCCCAGACACAAAGCTGTACCTGAGCCAATGAGGTCTCCCCAAGTTGCACTGGTCCAGTGGGACCCAAAAATGCTCTTCACCAGACAGAAAAAATAGGACTGGGGCACGATGCAAAGATACAGGAATGGAGTGGCACCTCTCTGGGGCCTGAACTGTTTGGACAAGGTGGATAAGCACAAAAATTCTGGGAATGATGTTATAAAGGGTATATTTTGAGTACTTGCGTTCCTTGCAAGGCTGACCTATATAGTGGAGAGATTTTTAGCCCCTAGGAAGAATTAAATAAAACCGTTAGAAAACAGGGACCATAGGGTTAGGAAACAGGGACTGAAGCAGCCCAAGGTCTCTGCTGCATGTACTCTGTGGGTGCCCAGGCAGCCCTGAGCTACCACACTGAACCATTCTGATAGCTGACAGTCTGGTCTTGCCTTTGTCCTAAAGGCACACAGCTACACCTCTGCCCGTGGTAGAGCCAAGCAGGGTAAGTGGGGCTGGCCTTAGGGAAGAAACACAAAGAGGAGATTTAAAAGCTGCCTCCCCTCTGCCTCTAATAGACCCAACCCTCCTCGTCTTGATTACAATGCTTTGAACGAGTGTGTGCTCAGGGCACCCTGTTTCCAGAGGTATTGGTAAGAGATCTCTAGACTTTGTGTCTTCAGGTATTTTCTCCATTTAAATGAGAAGATGGTCGAGATACATTTTACCCATCACGCTAAATTATGGTTCCTGATGGCACAGATAGGATAGTCCCAGGACTGAAATCCCCAGCCTGGGGGCAAGAGACGACCACAAAAGAGGCCATGACTGAGCAGCTGAGGCTGAGTCAGAGCTGCCCCCAGCCACAAGCTCTTCCCCCAGGGAATGGATGTCAGACGAATCCCAGTGGGTGCAGCCCAGCACACACCTCTCCCTGCCTTCCCAAACATCCAGCCTTAACCAGCCACCACACCACCCCAGCACCTCGACCCTGGCATGTGGTTGCTCAAACCCACATGTGAGAAACATCTTTTGTGATTTATTTAAATGAGTTGCACACCTCATGCTGATTTCAAACCTAAAGGGTCCCATTTAATTGCATACAATGAAATACAGAGAAAGCCCCCTTACCCTTTCTGGGAGTCCTCAGTATGATGGTTTTCAGTGGTGGAAGAAGATGCAGTTTGAATTTCTATTTCTCTCCTACCTACACCCCTAAGCACTTGATTCTTTTCCAGAGAGAAAAAACACATCCACACAGTTTTCAAAAAACTCTCCTCTGGGTATCAGATAGGAGGGAATCTACACCTCCTCTGCTCCTACCTCCCATCTCTTTCCCCAGAGAGGTGCCAATTCCTACCTCCATCAGCTCATGTGTCATACTTTCAGACACGCTCACTGGTGCCTTCTGCCTTGTTGTCCCTCACACTGGAGACGACTTTCCATAAACATCTGAAAAACTGCCTCCTCCTTCTCCTCTAAATCCCTGCTATAGCACATCAGAAGACTGCAAAATACTTCACAAGCCCCAGGCTGCTGCTGTGCTTGAGGCTACCATGTATCATGCTGACCAGTACACTCCCCTTGCCTTCTTGTGCTGCTTCTTGCTCTGCCTGGAGTCCTCTCTTACCTCTCCCATATACTGTGTAGGTACCCTGTGACAAGGAATATCTTCTCAGGTTTTGATTTTATAGTACCGTGCAGAAATAATCCGGTTTCATGTTCTGAAATACAGATGGGCTCAAAGGCACTAGACAAATACATGTAGGCTGGGCCTAGGTGTAGCTCTTCCAGCAGAGTCCAGGCACACCCATTTGCTCAGGAAGCCTTTGAACTGGCTATTGCCCAGAGATGGGAAGGTTTACCTGAGGATACATCAGTCTTTTTTAACCCCCTCTCCATATGTTCCCTTCCCTAAGCAATTCCTATTATTCCCTGACAGTACACCACAGCTAGAGCAGGATGATGGTTCATTGGGTCCCAGGCTGCCCATTTGAATGTTCTTTTAAGTGGGGCTGTAACAAACTGCAAGCAGGAAGGAGAAGCCTGATTATTAATAATTACCTGTGCCCATCTGCTCCCTTCTGCAGTCTTCTGCTGCTCTACTCTGAATAGGTGGAAGAAGGCTGAACTTGCCCAAAGCTGTAGCAGTACATTTCAGTGGCTAATTGGCAAAATTTTAGGATGCTAATTTCCCTCAAGGTGAGAGACTCTTGTGAAAGCACCTAGTCTCCAGAGCATAATTTCTTATTACTTTATATTTGACAGCCAAGACAGAGTAACTGCTAAAAGCAACAGAAATTAGATTATAAAAGTGCTACCAAATAAAAACACTTTCCTCTGTATACTCATCAACTCAGTGTGAAGAACTGGGTCTGAAGAGCACAGGATCAGGGTCTGTGACTCCAGGGAAGAAATGGCATCACAGAGGGATGTTTCCACTGACCGCCATGAACTCCTGAAAGATACCTGGAAAGTGGTACTCTACAGGTGACTCTCACATCACCTCCAATCTCAGTCAGCTGCACCAACATTCCTTCTGTAGGTGCAGTCGGCTCAACAAGAGAGCCCACGATGTGGTAGCAGTGCTTGTCCAAACCCAGAGACAACCCTGGGTGCATGGCATGGGCCACAGCACCCACAGCTCCTGTGCCTATCTGCCTGCTGACTCCAGCTTTCACATTAGCACCAGGGACACTCCCTCTGTTCTCCCACACCCTCCCAACCATGGCTGTCATCCCTTGCTGCGTATCAGCAGCCTCCCTCATAGTGCTCATGAAGGGCTGGCTGTCAAAACAAAGGGAATAGAAGATTTTAATCCAGAGTTAATTTAAATGACATCAGCATGCACCACCACTCTATGAACAGGTGCTTCATCACAGGCAGCTTAACTTCAGTGGATGCCCCTGCCTGTGTATAGGTACAAGGGGGTACATTACTCCCCAAAAGCTCTTCTCAGACTCCCCTCCCCGTGGTGGCACAGAGGCATCCCTTTTTATCCCTAGAGCTGGGCTGAGCTACCACCCCACACCTGCAGAGCAGTTCCAGGAGCTGGTGCAGCAAGCCCTGTGCCTGAACACATCCCAGCCTCGGTGGCAACCCACATGCCACTAGCAGATTTGCTGCCCACAGGAGGCAGCTACACTGGATAATTGGTCACCTCCCTGGCAGGTCCAGTCTTATTGTTCACGCTCCTTTACATAACCTGGGTGATATGAAGCTTGCTATGGCTGGTTTGGGATTGCTAGGGAGCTGGTGCAAATGCTGGTGGAGTTTTATTATTACTGTTATTTATCATTATTTGCATTACAATAGTGCCCTGGGGCCTCTGTTAGGATTAGGATGCAGTTGTCCTGGGTGCAGGGAATATTTAGCTGGAGACTGGCAGCTGGAAACAAGGTGTGTGCTTAAACTCCCATGGAAAAGCACTGTTGTGCATACAAAGGAGTTTCTAGCCCAGTGGGTTTTAGTCTTTCCCACTTCTGAACACTGATTTCCACCAGCCTTAGGAAGGGCTTAGAGGCTGAGCAGGAGTGCTTTTATTTCTGATTAATGGAGAATCCTGGCCATTCCCTAACCACCCACAGGATCAAAAGGCAGTCCAGAAACCAAGGAGACACATCATAAAGCCCACCAGGACCCCTAAGCTCAAAGAAGCTGCGTTTGGGTTGGCAACACTCCTCTGCCCCGGAATCTGTGAAGGAAGGTGGTGGGCATGGCTAGTGAGGAAGAGATTCCCTCTTGCAGGTCAGCTCGTGAGCTCCTGGACAAACTGCTCAGCTCTCAGCACGGCCATGGGGAAGAACAGAGTGGCAAGAACATGTTCTGCCTTGGCTGCTGCCTGTCTCTGGAGCCTCTGTGTGAGTTGTATGGACAAAGCCGAAGCCAGAAGAGCTTGGCAGTTGTTCTCATTTCCACAAAGCAAACACCCCAAAGACCCAGGAGCTCCTAACGCATAATTTAGCAAATATCTAATGGCACACAGCAGCACCAGGCAACAGCTTAAGAAATGCAGTAATGAGCGCCCTGTTACATTACGACCACTTTTTGCTATTTATTTAGCCCCATTAGCATTTGTCAAAGCAAATGGAAACTGGTTACTGTCCCAAGGAATTCAGTCTCTAGTAATTGTCAGGTCATCAAAATTCAAGGTATGGGGATGTGGGGATAAGAGCTGAAATCTCAGCTGAGGGAGTGAGAAGATTTGGTGTAACATGAGTGTCACTACACACATTAGATCTAACTAGGACATCAGTTGAACATCACTGTGCTTCGGACATGGACAAGACCATCTCTGGTGACCAGGTCTCATTCAGTTCATTGTTTCTGTACACCATTACATCCTTCATTTAGTCAGCAGCATCATCACTCCTCACGGGGGACGGGACCTCAGCTGGAAACAGAGCAGGAGAAGGAAGCCTGTAGTCCCTATAGGACACCACAGCAACAAGAAACTCAGTATCTGCCTCCCACCCAAATGCTGTGCCTGGCCAACCCCCCTGACCTATTAAAAAACCTGCTGAAATGACACCTATGGGAAATAAGAGACCAAACCTGGCAAAGACTTTTCAGATTGGTCCCAAGTCAAAGTCAGACCAACATTTGCATTGTGAACATCTTGCAGCTGTCCCCAAGTAGGCTGAATTTGTTTAGGGGTCTAGCCAGCAGGATTGGACATCTTGCACCAAAGCACTCTGTTCCCTGGCTCTGAAAGTAATCTTCCATGATATCTGTCATGGGCAGTGCTTTCAGACTGCTTTTTCCTCTTCCACCTGTAGGTCTCCTTCCTGCCTCTAGGATCAGCAAGGGAACACTCCCTACACAAGAGAAACTGCACCCAGATACCCCATGCTGCACTCCCAGACACATAGTACCAAGCCTGATGTGACTCCATGCCTCTGGATAAAAGATAATTTAACATGCTCAGTAGTAGCATGAAAGGTAGTCCAGTAAAAAGCTTCCCCACTGGGCTCACTCTGCAGTAAGTTTATTAGCAATAGGGCCTCCTAGATAACCTGGGTGAAAGAGGGCAACTTGGGGTATACTGGGAGAGACAGATTTCCACTGCTCAATCAGCTGGCAAACCTCAGCGGGACTGTGCCTTCAGCATTCAACAAGCTTGGCTCAGCATGGAGTAAGTGAATCTTGCTGTATTTAAAGAGACAGTCCCAAGAGTTCCCTTTTAATCTCATCTCTGTTTGCAATTCCCCCTTCTGAGCCTGTGAGCAACATTTCTTTCCCCTTCAAGTGCTAGTCTGCTCTCTTCAATTTTCTTTTCATCCCTCCCTGCCCTCTCCTTCCCTGTGCTATCCCCATGTTTCTTTAATGGAGCTTGAAATTATAATATGGTGATTCAGCTTTCTTTCATGTCTGCCAAGAGTCACCAGCACAAGCCTGGAAATAGGACTTGCTGGTTTCCTCAGCCTGGGCTGCAGCAACCTCTTTGCTCGGACCATAGAGCTGGGGATCTTCTTCCTGTCATAGGTGACAAGGAGAGGAACTTCCCCAGGAGCTCCTGGGGTTGGCTATGGACCACTGTGCATGCATGGGACACCATGCACCCCATCCAGAGCATGTTACTCCTTGCCAGGCACACACATGTGAACTTGCTGGGGGTATTTGAAATGAAAGGTGCCATCTGAAGTCACAGTGCTGCCTTGCCTTGCTGTGCCTTGCCATGTCCCACATACACTGGCTGTTTCGGGGGTGGGACTCACTGAAAGCTGATGCCTAGGTCTGTCTCCTGAAAAGCTCCTGCCTCCTGAAAACACGTATCTATAGGTTACACACAGGTTACAACCTCCATATCCTTAGTAGTATAATGGCAGAGCTCAAAGTCATAAGTGAATTTCCTTCTTGTTCTGTGAAGCCCATGGCTGCTCCTTGATACCTCTCACCCTCTTCTCTACCCTGGTTCCCTTTCTTTTGGCTTTCACACCAACAGATGTGCAGTCCCATGTTTTCTCTTCTCACTTCTACTCCCTGCTGCATGGACCTTGCACTTTTATCCCGTTTCCCTCAATCTCCAGCAAACCGTGTTCCTCTCCCATCTGCTCTATGGAAGAAATATCTGCCAAACACCTTCTCTGCCACCAGCCCAGTCTTGCTCTACTATTTTCTTTCCTTTTCCTGCCTTCCTTCCTTCCTTCTGAACAGAAAAATTCTTGTGCCACCAGCTTTTTGTTCGTTTCATTCACCAGTTTCCAGGTATTCCAGCTTTGGAGTCACAGTGTTGACACTCTGCTGGATAAAGCATGTGCAATCCAGCTCCTACCAATAATCCCTGCTTGTCTTCATCCTTTCTAGATGAATATTTGTCTTGACTTCATTTTGCCACCTTCTATCCCACCTGCTTCTCTGCTCAGCCCTCTCTCTTGCCTTTCCCCTCAGTGCCCATGCCTTCTTTACTGCACATTTGTCCACAGCCATGCTCCAAAACCCCACAACATCCCCTTCCTTTGTACTTCACACCACCTGCCAGTCCATTTTCCCTCTTGCATCTTCTTCATTGGCAGTCTGTTAGCATTTCTCAACCCCTTCCACCACAGCATCCATCCCTCCTCCTCCTGCAGGATGCAGAGGGGCTTCGAGGAACAAATGTTCTGTGTCCTGTCCCACTCCTTCTGGAAGCACAGAGGTGTTGTCCTGGCTCAGTGCTGGAGGCTCCTGTTGATGGGCAGCAATACATTCAGGTGTGCTCCCCTGTAGCCCAACACCCCTGTCTCACCCCAGGATGAATGTCAATTATTAGCACTAATGACTTGTGCCCTTTACTTCCAACAGCAGTGAGGTCTCCCGGCAGGCAGGCAGCCTTTCCCTCCACGAAGTGAGCGGGAACAAAGAGACATTGTATGGATACCTGTGCTCACCACGTGACCATTAGCTTGAGGACTTCTAGAGTCAAAGAACAGGAATTTTTATGGCTCAAGCCTGAAAGCTAGAGAATAGGCACACATTCCCTGTGGGCAGAGCTGCAGGCAGGGAAGCAGCAGCTGCTGAGCTGTGGGTTACAAGTGCACGTGCAGCAGGAAGGACATATGGAAAGAACGTACTGCAGTAGGAAACGTCATTCAGCAGTCTGTCAGCGTGCCTGGGACCACACAGGGAGTAACAAGCACCTCTGTGGGTACTGTGCCACTACCCACAGCAGAGACCACTGTGGTGTGTGAGTGTGCGTGGTGAGAGCAGCATGGACGTGTCTTCTGGCCTTTCAGGTTAATTGATTTAGGAAGTAGTTATGCTTTTCCTCCATTAGTAAGGCAACCATTCCTCCCTAGAGCTTACCCAGGAACACTTTCCAGTAACTGTTCAGATAACAATAAATGATGCATAAGCTAAAGATACTACGTCAATAAGGAGAGGTTGTGTAATAAACAAGATTTACATGAAGGGAAGGGAAAATAAAAACACTACTTCAATTCATAAAAGCAAAATCCTCTGTATAAAGGGTAGAAAGCTGGACCCTTTTGAAGAACTGCCCTTTTTAAAGAATCATCAGTACTCCAAGTCTTCTACCATTTCTTAAAAATACTACATAATGGTAGCTCAGCCAAAGCAAGACTTTGCTATTGGCAACATCCAGGAATGTGAGCGTTATCACTTTGGATAGACTCTGAGCCTCTCAGCATCCCTTAACATCTCCTGTTCAAAAACTTCACTTCAGATGATTTTAATTGCAGGTAAAATTGTTTCAACAGAGACCACCAAATGACTGTTGGACACCAAAGTTATGTTTACATGAGATAGGTGCTCTGATTTGGCTTACTTTCCTTGTTGCTTCACAAAAAAAGTGTCAACTTCAGCAATCTGGGTGTAATCCCAGGACAGAGTGGCAGCAAGGGAAGTGTCCCTGTCCCTCAGAAAGCCTGCGGGACCAGAGACTGAAGAGTCTGTTCAGCCTTGGAGAGATACTTCTTTCTCATGGAAGCTCAGCTAGCCTGCAAAGCAAAAGGAACTCCCCCTGCCACTTATTTCTTACTCCACTTCTTTGAAGCTGCTAAGAAGACAGCCCTGGTCCTGCATACCTGTGGACATCTGCCAGAGCAGTATCAAGAAGGAATTAATTATGGTGACAACAATTTTTACCACCATAAGACAGTCAGACCTGCTCAGGAAGGGAGAACACCTCTGTTTTCTCACCTCACTTTCACTCCAGGAGTGACATTAAGCTGCTACTTTCTGGTCCCCTAGGTGTTAAAATTTCTCAACACATCACTCAGAAGAAGACCAAGATTACAGGTCAGCCAGTGGCTCATTCCCTCTTGCAGTCCTTGCCTTGAAGGATTTTGCCATACCTTTGCACTTTTGCCATACCTTCTTCTTCTTCTCTCCTCCACTGTTTTATCAACACACTCTTGATGTCCTCTCCCAAAAGAAAGTGGGGGAGTCTGGATGGCTTGAAGCTCATCTTCTCAGCAAGTCTGCAAGAAATCTCTGTGGCCAGGAACGCACTCCCAGGTCTATGGTGATGGACTAGCCCCCAAGAGCACAGCTGGTCTTTGCCTGAGCAATCCACCTCAGAGTAGGACAGAAGTCTCTAGCTGTCTTAGTTGTACAGTGCTGCTGCATCCTTAAAATCAACCTAAAATTTGGATGAGCAGGAAGATCGTTCTATTATGTCACCTTCTGCCACCCACTTAAAGGCCCTCACTGGTTTTTCTAACCTGCTTTTCCATGCTCTAGCCAGCCCAAAAAGCCCTCTTTAATGTATTCCTCCCTGGTTTCCCATAACCTGCAGCTCAGAAAGCCTTGAGGTGAAATACCTTTCTGAGCAAGAGGGTATGTTCTTGTGTTTAAAAGCCCTAGGAGAATATTTTCCATGAGTTTGTACAAATGTTTTTTGAGCCATGTAAACATAAACCCATAGCATTCTGTAGCAAGGTGTTCCCCAGATGAACAGTGCCTTGTACTGGGAATCTCTCCTTGTTTTTAACATCCAGCACATTGGTTTCAGCTGGTGTCCCTTTATTCTTTTAGGAAAATAGCTGAGCAATGGACGTTCCTTGCTTGGCCTCTTGCTTGTGCCTTTTCTGATTTTCTAGACCTCTATCAAAAACTATTCAGCCAATTCTCAGCTGAAGAATTCAGCTTTTCTCAGGCAAGCAGCATGGATTTATGCCAGCTGAGGTCCTGGCCCTCTATCCTTACTGAAAGCACAGGAGGACCTGTAAAGACTAGGTAAACTTTGTAAAAACACGCTATGTAGTGAAGGTCAATGTGCACCTCAGGTGTATTCTGTTCCTGCAACACACATACTGCTGCAGTTTTCAGCTTAAAAATTTACTTTCAAGACAAGAACAATCAGACAAAGCAGGCATGAATCTACTGACCAACAGCTTGTTCCAGAGAATTTTGTTCCATGGCATTCGAGAGATGTTTTGAATGAGATGATCAGAGTAGCTCAAGCTTAATACAGCTGTACATCTTTAACAGTTAATGTTGAACCCGAACAGTAGAGTAAGCTGTACTTACTGCTAGTCAGACAGTCTGCAATGGTCAAGGAGAAAATAATTACTAAAGGCAAGAAGAGATTAAAGTGAGGTGGCAACATCTGAGTGCTCATTTTTCTAAAAACTGTAGATTTTCCTGGCAGGGCTCACAGCCTGTGTATTCACTAATACTCACAAGAGGAAGGATAACTCTGTTTTTCCTTCACCAACCTGTTTATAGCAAGCTATCTCCCTTCCTTAACCTCAGCTCGAGTGACTGTGGGCACAAGAAGCGTTGAACATATGGGAGAAAGGGACTGTTCTTCTGGTTCACAGGTCCAGGACAGAGGTTTGTTTCCCTCAAGGGCACATCTTCCCAATCTTCTTCAACCCAAAGGAAAGAGAGAATGAGCCACAGAAAAAACCCCAAAAAACATAAGAAAAGAAAGGAGGAAGCAGTGTTGTACCTCCCTCTTAGTGCTATAAGCTTGTTGGATGTGCTGCCACAAACCCCTCGCCCAGGAGCACCTTGCCAGGCCACCACAGGAGGCTTTTGTGAGAAATGGGTATTCTGCCACATGCATACCTAAACTGATGGAGAACAGGTTACCCGGGGTACCAGGCTGGGATTAATTTGCAGTGCCAGCAACAGACGGAGGGTCCCTATCCCATGGGTTAAACCTGCTGTTTTTTTTTTGATTGAAGCAGTCTCTGAGCATGGCATGGTTTTGGGTTAATGATGACAGCCACACACTCCAACAACTGACACCCCTTTTCTTGCAACAATCCTTAATTAGAAAACCAAAGGGAAACCCAAAGAGCTCACAGCCTGCTGATTGTTAGCACCAGTGCTCCTCTCCCACCTCCACAAACCACCAACCATGTCTGACCTCCACAGTAACTGGCTGTACTGTGCCTAACCATGTATGGTCAAGCAGCACCTTTATTTGTGCCAGAAGAACGATTCAGAAGGGGAAATAACCCTCGTGCTACATTTGCAAGTGCAGCTTAGCCAGAGAACTACACAAACCTGGGTTTCAGAAATAGCAATGGCACCCTGCTAACAGCAGGGAATACGCCCAGAGCATCCAGGATGCAGCTGGAGCTTTATCCCTCCAATCTGGTAAATTCAGGGATGTACTGAAACCAAAGAAGCTGCCTGCAGAAGGGAACGGAAAAAATAAAAAAATCCAACTTGTGAGAGTGGTTGGGGAGGGAGAGAAGAATGGACCTTCTCCACCAGGCTGTGCTCTCAACAAGGGGTGTGTTCCCAGGTCCCCTTCATATTACCCATTGCTTATAAACTACAGGCTGTTCCCAACATTTCCTGACGCTGCCCAGTGTTTCAAAAGGCAGCCTCTGGGTCAGGGCAATTCATCTGCAAGGGATGCAGATGAATGTTCCGAGACCTAACAGGAAGCTCTCTTTCCTGTCTCAGGAACTAAAAGAACTCAGATCTTTAGCACACTTCGGGGTGGCCCTAGAAAGACAGAGCTCACCTTTTGAAATGTGGGCCGTGTTGCCAAAAAAGACTAAGTGAGGCTCTTCACAGGGATGCAAGGGCACACGTGCTCTCCTAGGCAGGTGGATATTTGGGCTGAATTGGCACCATCCAATTGGCACTAGAAATAGAGACTCTTGCTTAGTGCCTGCGGTCAAAACATCTGCTTCACCCCTCTTGGCCCTGGGACCTTGAGCCAAAATTCAAGTGCAGCTCTCAAGGGCAACATAGACCTAAGTACCTCTAAAAGCAGCAGACAGAATTAGGATTTCTGCGTGTACAGAGCATTCATGGTGATAATTATAGCGCTTTTGAAGGGATTTTTGCTAAATTGAAAAAACCCAAGCCCTCAGACACTGGCACTCCAGGCTGTAAGAGCTCAAATTTGGAGGTGGGTTGCAGCAGGGTAAAACCCTACCTTACCACCTGATAAAACTACTGCATAGAAACAAGCTCTTAGTTTCAGCATAGGCTTATCCCCTCCAGTTGCATGGTCTCCCATGCCATACTTAGCCTCCAGTCTGGCATTTATAACACTGACCATGGACTTACCTCTTCCAACTCATCTTCCCCTCTCTGTTTCCCTAGGACTCCTTCAGACACAGAGTCCTCTGATCTGGTCCTTGCTGCTGTGACAGGCTTCTTGATGTTTGACACTGCTCACAAGAGCCTCTGGCCTGTTTCATTGAGTGTCCTGAAACTTCAGCCACCCCAAAACATATTTCTCACATGAGTCTATTCTTTCTTTCCCCTTCCCAGAGACCTGAACCTACCAGAGATGCAGGTGAAGTGAGAGATGCTATATACACTGGAATACTGGGAAGCCCACAGTGCCCTGGAAGGTTTGGAGAACCAAGAATTCCTGGGCTCCAGCCACCCCGCCCCCCCTTTGGTTTTTTGTGTCTTTGGGTTGAACGCTTGGATCCCCAGCCAGATGCCAACACAGTGACTGAAAGCTGCTTGGCATTATTGCTGTTATTGTTTCACATTGCCCTCTTTGATGGAGCATTAGATCTCATGCTGAACAAATGCCTTGGTGCCTGCTGAAGCCTGCTTTCCCTCCCCGCAGCCCCCTGCCAGCGCTGGCTTTCAGGGTGCCAGCTGTCACTTGCTCTGCATCCTTCCTGATGAGACACAGGAGTACCAGCCAGCGCAGCAGCAAAAGCACACAAGCAGAGAGACAGAGAAAGGCATTTGGAGAGCTGGAGTGGCACCAAGGGAGTGAGGAATAGCAAGCAAGGAGAGCTCTTCAAAGAGGAACATCAAAGCATCAGAGACACGGAGAGAGCTGGGAATGACAGATCTGGTTTAAAGAGCCATCTATCTCCCAGCTCTTACTATGTAAATTATGCCTGCTCACTGGCTGCTGCTGCTGCTGCTGCGGTAATTGCTAATATTTTTTGGAAGCACTTCCTCTTGCCAAGACACTAGGCCTTCTGCCCGCCTCTCACAGAGGTGTTAGTGGCAGGGATGTCCCCCACAGTGTGGGAGCCATGCTGTCCACTGCATGGCAGAGCAGTGAGCTCCTTCCTGGGATGGAGCAGCTGCGCTGGTAAGGGTGGAAGGCTGGCAATGTGCTCTTTGGTTGGCCCATTGTCCATCTGCCCTCCCTGGCATCCAAGTTTCTTCACAGGCTTCTCACTGTGCTGTCACCCTCAGACCTCCCATCCCATCTGTCCACATTATTACATTCTCTCTTCCCCTTCCTCCTTCATCCCACCCCTCCTTTCATTTCCCACTCCTCATTTTCTTCTGGGGGCTTCCCGACACCCTTTCTGCCTGCCTAGCTGAGCACAGAAAGGTACCTTCTTCCACTGCCTGATCAGTATAATGAGGGGAAATAGATGCTGGGCAAGGCTGAAGCCAGCAATGTGAGAACGGAGAGGTTGAGAAAACCCTCCATGATGTCTCTTGTCAGGTTTAGAGCACTTGAATCTCCCATTTAAAAAGAAGACAGAACACAGCACCCTGCCCAGGATCAAGGAGGTGAGTATTGCCTTTCAGAGTCTCCCAGACAGCCTGTTCCCCAAAGTTAGAGCCTCTTTCTTTGGAGTAAAGCTGTGCACTTTGCTAATGTCACTGCTTTTAAGTGAACCAAGCCAAAGCTGTTCACCAGAGACCTCCTCCTTCCCTCTCCAGAAGACCTCATTCCACAGCCAACCACACATGCCTTCAGAGAGTCCTTCCTTTCTCTCCATCCACCCATTTTGACTCTTTCAGCTCCAGTGCCTTCAGTGAAAACTAAATACCTTCTCTCTTCCTCAAAAGGGCATGTTCCAGTGGTCCCTTTGCCCCCTTCCACATATTAAACACCCCCAGGCTCAGCATGAACTTTTCTCCTCATCCCTCCTCCTCCAGCTGCCCTTCACTATTTGCCATCCCGAAAAGGGCTAAGTCCAAATATAAGCTAGAGGAGAAAAGCAAATGAAGATCCAGGGAGGGTGGGAGGCAGGGGGTTGCTGTAGAAGAAGGTGGAAGGACACAAGTCTACTTGTCTGTCAGTCTTCCCCTCTCTTGATAAAAAATCAGGAATAATGACTCATCCCAGTCCCTGTGGAGAGTAATGAGTTTGGATGCACTGCTCTCCCAAGGGTTAAGATGTACACATTTCCTTCCCAGGCTTCATCTAGCTCAGTGGAGGGAACGAGGTCCTGAAATTCACCTTATGGGCTGAAAACGAGCATGAGAAATTGCAGCCCAAAGGGTCAATTTTCCAGAAATATCTAAGTACCCAGGAACAGGGGCTCGAAATGAGTGTCTCTTGAGCCATGTCTTTCCTTCACTGCTGTGGTGTGATAATAAGGTGCTTTTTATGTAAGTGACCTATTTTCCAGGGAAGCCAGTTCTCCGAGTGGGGAATTGGAAAATGACTAGTGCAGCAGTTTTGTACTTTAATATGTTTTCATTCTCCGTGAGCAACAAGCAGCTACTGTACCCAGAGGACAGAGAAACTGTCTCCTCTCATCAGGGATGCTGCCTGGTGCCCAGCCCAGACAGGAGGTGGGAGGCAAGCACACACCATGTGCTTCATGAGCCCCTGGCAGGCAGAGCTTCCCCCTTGTACCTGCTGACAGAAAAGCCTTTCCTCTCTTCCCAGCCCATTCCAGTTATTTTTCTGTGAAAGCCACTAACATGAGGCCGGGGGAAGAAACTGAGGAGCCAGAAAGTTGCTTGGAAGAGGAATGGTGAACTGGCTGTGGGCTTTGGGATGAGGTGGGAAAGAGGGGTTATGCCTGGTAGTGAACCCTGGCTGCCCACTGTCAGTAGAGCCACATGGGAGGGAATGTAATATGGGGGGAAAGAGGGGCAGGAAAAAGGAGGGAGATATGGACACCTCTGTAGGGGGCTGAGCATCAAAAAGATGACACCCCCTGGGAGACAGGTGATTGTGCTTTGAATTTGGTATAAGCCCAGAGCACAGCTTTAGGGCACATAAAGTGTTGCTTTTCCAGCTGGAGAGTGATGCCCCAGGAATCAAACCCAACTCACCGTCCTCATCTCACAGAATTCTTGTATGATGTGAGGGACACCAAACACCAGAAATCAGCACTCCCATGTCCCCTCTCCTAACTAACAATTTCTATAGTCAGAACACTTGCCCATGAACCAACTGGGTGGCACAACCAGATGATGCTCACAGGGAAGATGAAGCCAGACTTCCAAGACGTGGTAAGTCCTGTTAAGGCTTGGGTCTATCCCAGAACTGCTGGCAAGAAGGGAAGCGTAAAGGGGAGGGATCAGCAAAAAGCCTCTGTGCCGAACAACTCCAGTTCAGTCCCACAGCAACTCTGGCAGAGGAATAGCTGTTACTGTGCTCTCACATTTCCCTGTGTGGTGCCTCTGATACTTTGGCATCAGAACAAAGCGGACCTCCTCCACTTAGGAGAGGCCTCACATGAAGAAAGAGGTATTGGTGGTCCCCCAGCACCACCCAACATCCCAGCATCACTGCCTATGGCTGTTAGAGAAGCGTGAAGCTCCCTAGACATGAGGCTTGACCTTTCTTTGCCAGCTGCCTTGTGCAACCCCTGTGGTTTGTGCCCACTGTTGGCAGGTCAGCATGGGAGCAACAGGAGTCATGGCACCGCACTCCTCCCCTCTACATCAGACAGGCAGGAAAGTGCGATATATTTTGTGCAGCAGTGAAATAGTGCCAGCATCATAATTCAGTGCACCCCAAGGAAAAGGGGGAGAAGTGTGTGCCTCTCTCCCAGAGGAGCTCCTCTCATATCCAGACACATGGCAGTAACAGCCCACTTACATGGCAAGGGTTCTACCTTTGCTAAAAACTTACATTTTTAAAAATTAAAAGCCATGACTCTGGCATGAGAGTTGCATTCACCAGGGACAAGTATCAGCTCACCAAGCTGCTGTGAATCAGTAGACCCCTTCGCCCCTAGGCATCAAGAGAGATTAAAAACCATTAGTACACTAGAAAGACAACTGCGGTTTAATCAAAACATTTTGGAAGCAGCTTATGAATACTGTTAGCAGGCAATATTTTCTAGTGTATTTGTCTGTCATTAAGAAGAGCCTAACTTAAGCAGCTTCCTTTTGAGTTTTTGCTTTCTTAGACTTGAATTTGGTTTAATTGCTAGCACACAGGCCTGGCTGACCACTTGCCGCCTTCTGTTCCTCCTGTATCCATCACTGCAGTTTGTCATTCATCATTTTTAGCCAGGATGCTGATTGTGGCCTCTTTGGTTTACTGGTTTCCTTCTCCTGGTATTTGCAATTCTGAATAAGTTGAATGTTTATTACCAGCTCGTCCTTTTGTACCAAGGACTGAGCTCCCCACAACACGCACACCCGGATCGGCTTCCTGGGAAGAAGGGCGACTTATTTGCCCTGCCATGTCCCCACAGGCAGTCCTTGGGATGGTACCTTTGGATTCACAAGGAGGAAAAGGCATTTGTCCAAAAGAGAGGGCCAAAATGGCACTGACCCCTTCCTGACCACATGCCATCCCAGAGGTCTCATGTGCCACCATTGACGTAAGGTGCAATCAGGTACACAGCTTCAGGGGCTGGTCCCTGTAGCCCACAGAGGACACAGCACCACTGCTGGGCTTGGTAGAGCTGGCTGCTGTGGCAGGGTGTCCAAAAACACAGGGGTTCAGTGCCATCACACATGGGAGGAGAGGTGGGAACTGGCTGTGGGCTGAAGGAAGCAATCACTGGAGAGAAAGACCTTTCATTTCCAGAGCTAGAGTATGGGCTGTCTTTGCCCACTGGCCAAATGCTTCCTGGCTGAGCTGACACCAGCTGGCAGTACCATGCACAGTCTGGGAAAAGCCATGCTGGGGCTATCTGAGAAACAAGGACAGGTAAGAAGGGTAAGGCTCATGTAATCAGGGACAGCTTCACAGGGGAACAAGCCTGGGAAATCCTGAGTGCTGGGTTGTTGTTTCCCTTGTCTGCTGTGCACAGCTGCAGAAAACAGCCTTGCTGCTGTGCTGCAGCTTTCCTATACATCCATGCATGGAGGAAACCAGGCAGCCCAAAAGGAAGCTTCCAAAACAGCATCCAGCAAAGTGGTATCCACCCTTGTGCCATGCAACAGCTGATGGGTACCCGATCTGTGTCTGTCTCCCCCTCCCATTTCCTGCATTTTGACAACCACAGAAGCATATTTTTGTACAACTAGCACAGAGCATGTCTAAACCTGTTGTGAGATGTTGTCCGAGTGGGGTGCAAGGTACCCTCCTCCAGTCCCTCTTGAATTCACAAAAAAGTGCACAAGCAAAAAACTTCAGGATGAAAATATCTTTTTTTCTATAGGACTGACAACTAAAGAAAACTGTCTCCCTCCAAAAAAATTATGAAACAACCTTCCTCCTAACTCTCCAAAGAAAAGTAGACAACATTCAAAGTAAAGTTGCTGAAAATGGAATAGCACACCCTTCTATCATCCTTTTTCTGACAAAAGTGCCATGATTTTCACACCACTAGGCTAATACACTCCATCTAGCATTTGTCCAATCTTTTTTATTTTTTTTCAAATAACCCAGTCCCAGAGAAGCTTCCATCAGTTCCCCAAGAAGCTGTTTTGCAGCCCTAAGAATCGCACCACTAAGAAATTCACCCATTCTTCAGCCCACATGTTTTTATGCTTTATTTCATTGCTCTAGTTAGTCCCCTGCCAGACGTCCGACACACCATCAGAGGGCTGCTCACTTATAGAACCTTGACATGCCACCGTATGACTTCCATGAAATATAGGACTGAAATTTAATCTATGTGCCTGTAGCCCAAAGCTATTAAGAGCAGGTTGTAGATTTATAACAACATACTTTTTCTCCTTGTCGCTGGGCCCAAGGACTAGGCGGCTGCACTTGCACTTCTGTGACCCCGGGCTGTTGGTGCCCCTTCCACCTGTCTGCTTGCTGAGTGCTGGCCAGGATGGCTTTGGGTTCACTCAGCTGGGATGCAGGAGGAGGAGCAAGGGTGGAGAAGCCCTTGTAGGTACCAGCCATGCTCTGGCAGGCATGTCCTGTCTCCCAGCACAGCGGTATCAGAGCAACAGGACAGCCTGGACTCCACCTCTGGTTGGCAGCAGGCACAAAGGAATTTGGGGTCAGGCTGCTCCAAATGGGAATGGTACAGGAGTCATGTCTTGGATCACACCACGACCAAGTCTGTCAGTATAGTGGTACAGATATTGGCATGCTTTGGGTGTCTAAGAGCACAAAGGGCCTTTTTTCCCTGCTGAGAACACTTATGTCTCCAGACAGGTCCCAGCTGCACAACTCCATCCTTCTTAAAGTCACAAGAGCATGAGAGCTTTGAGAGTTGCTGTGGCAGCATTTTGGAACACCCCAGCAAATGGTGAACGTAGAAGGAAATCACACCTCTGACACTTCTCATCAAAGAAGCTCCGGGTATTTAGGGGTCTCAGGGAATAAACTGGGCAACCTTCTCCCATCACCTGAGGTACAAAGCCCTTTTCCTGCACCTCCCAACCTGGCATGGGAAAAGTTGATCATCACACACAAACCTAAGTTATACTCATCAAGTTATAACGTATGTTCTGACTCCTCCGCTGAATTCCATTTTAGAAAGTTCTCAAAATCCAGATCAGGTTAAGTTCCTGGGTAGTAATAATGATCCGGAGGTCTTTGTACTTTAAACCAGCAGAAGAACAGACAAACTCTTCTCTTAGGGAAACTGTCTTAGTGCCAGTTTGCTTTTTTCCATCCCCCAATGCACCATGTGATGGGCAGGAATTCAGTAATCTAGAACTTCAGCATCCTGGGGCTCGGAGTCGGGGCACATGGAAGTTATTGTATAATAGAAAAGATGATGTTGCATGTGTCCAAAACACTTTTAATTAATGCCAATATAGAAAACCAGGGCACAGGAGTGTTAGATCCCATATTACAGCATGGCATGCCTTGGCACTCACAAGACCCACTCAGGCTTGTGGAGTGGCTTATAGGTCGCAGTGTGTCATTGCCCTGCCTGTACATCCCTGGCCCACTGTGCAAGGTAGCACTGGCTTTGTAGATGAGCCTGAATTGCTTGGAAACCTCTGGGGGCCTTAGAGGCTGGGATTAGCCACCCTTGCCTCACAGCACAAAGCATTTTGTCTAAAACTTAGGGGTGGTGTGGGGAATTTCCAAACACATGAAACACATGGACTCCTTGGAGGCACTATTTAATCTGCACGCTTGGCTGCAGCTCTGGCACCAGTGGGGCAACTCCACCCTGCAGACCTCTTGTAATGAGGAAAGCCTTCTGCTCATTTCACAGATCTGCCACGTATAAACAAGTAGGTCATTCTTGTAATCTCTTCATCTGGGTATTAAAGAGCTTGTCCAAATTTAATATTGGGGTGTGTCAGCCTTATTACTTGCAAAGGCTTCTGAGTAGTCTGACAGGGGCAACACCAAGGCTGCTGAGGTCAATGACAGTATTCCCAATGGCAGATGAGTGTCTTGCATCATGCTTTCTGAGACTGTCCATCCAAAACACATTTGCAACAGAGCCCAACTGCCCCAGCTGCAAACTGGGGGGTCGGGGAGGTGGGGACTGGATAAGCAGGTTGTTTTGTCTCCAAGCACAGAGTGCTCCGAGCCCACAGTGAGGGATCCCGGGCTGCTGCCAGGAAGACACAAAATTTTCTGAAAGAAATACTTCCTGGCATTTAGCTGCGAAGACCCTGATTTTATCAGAGAATATAGATGTGTGTAAACGTGCAGTGAGTGATGGCGTCTGAAAGCAAGAGGGCGCTTTGTTAGCTGCCCAGCCTCTGGAAACCGGAGCGTGTAAGGGAGCTGACTCCAGCTCAATATTGCACAGCAAATTGAGGGTGCTTGTTGCACACAAAGCAATAATTGTATCTGGTCTAAATGAACTCAGCAATCACTCCAGGATACAGTTATTATTACTGTTAACGGGAAGCTAACACCAGTTACTGCTCCAAAATGAACTCTTCCTTGTCTCCTGATTGGATACCATCACTCTCCTGCTTCTAACAGTGATTGCTTTCTGCAGCCTCCATCCGTTTTCCTTGGAACAAATAGAGCTGCCTTGGTTTTTTGACTCTTTCCTCATTGCACTGACCTAGCTCACATTTCTCTCCCTCCATCCCACAGGCACCATAGTCTTCAAAATGTGAAGCCCAGGTCTAAAATAAAAGCAGTAAATTTTTCAGAAAAAAAAAATTCACCAGGCAAATGTGTATCCAGATGCTGTCACTCAAACACAGGCAACATCAAACCACTATCAAAACCCATTTACAAGCCAATAGATGTTTATATCCAAAGAATGAACTCAGAGCAGTTTTTCCAACCCAAATTCCTTGTTCTAGTGTTTGAAATTATACCACCATAACATTGCCTGTTGTAGTACACTTGGCAGAGTCGAGAGATTTGCCTACTCTACCATTCTACCCCAGCACCTGGGTCAATATTAACATCACCTCCTATCAAACAGGAGATCAGACTCCCAGAGCTCAGTTGCTTTCTAGGGGATGCAGAATGAGTTGGTGTAGCAAATCCTGCGCTTGTTTTTTTCCCAAATGCCAAGCATCACTTTCTACTTTTGAACATTCACTTTCAAATCCAGCATCTCTCTTAAGAAAAAGCTAAATATTTGAGAAATCAACATGAAATCCTTTTCATGCTCTGGCTGAGATTCTCCTCCGAGGTACACACTGAGCCTGGCTTCACCTTAATAGTATATAAATTTCCATAAATGTTGCTGTTCATCTCAGTGGTGCAGATACCTGCTTAAAGAGCAGTTTGCTGGTTTACTCCATCAGGGAGGAAGACCAGTGTGGCCGATGCAAGTCTAGAAGGTGGATGGGTCCTTTGGCTGGTGTCAGCCCCTGCCCTCCCCCTGGAAGGTGCAGGTGGAGCTGGTGTGAGGCTCACCTCCACAAAGGAAGCTGCTTTGGGCATTCATTGCCATGGCTCATGACCAGTGGGCAATTTCAGACCTAGACATCCCCTGTCTTTGAGACTGGAGGAGAGAAGGGCAAGGAGAGCCATGCCTTGTCATCACTGACCTACACACCGGGTCTACTGTCCCTGATCCTGCATCCCCTCCTGCCAGGGTTAGAAAGCCACCAAGGAGCACGGAAGGATAACCACTCTTCCTGCCCCTCCACCAGCATCCTGCTCTACACACGCGTGCACGGAGTGCCCACATGTTTGGGATGTATGGCGAAACAGAGCATGTGTTTCCCCACTGTTTCAGGCACAGGTGGGCAGGTGCCCAGGTGGGTCCTCTCATGGCCTGCACGGGTGGGATGCTCTAGCTGCAAAGCACTGCTGAGCCCTTCAGAAAGGCATCAACTCTTCCTCCAAGCAGAAATGAAAGGCAGAACCACGTCCCATACACCTGAACAGCTCGGCGGCGGAGCCCCTCTGGTTTGTCCCCAGCCTCACCAGTGACAGTACCTCTGCGCCATCTCTTGGCAGCGGCATTTGCATTAGCCTCACTCCTCTGACTGCAGCAGCCACCGGCTCTCGCTGTGAGAGAGATGGGCCGGGATGATTGCCTGGACCAGCAGCGAGGGTCACAGACAAGCAGGGAAATGAAGTATGAAACCGAGTGGCCAGAGGGTGACAAGATGCGGGGGCAGCTGATGGACGAGTCAGCAGCAAAGGAAAGTGGATGTGGATTTGCATTTTCCCCTACTTGTGTGTGTGAGACAGGACATTTGCACCTGTACACCACGCAGGACATTTAGACACCCACCGGTACACCACGCTGTGCAGAGAGCGCTTGACAGCAAAGGATGAGACTCTCACAGCTGGCTTGGGAGCCTCTGAGGGAAACATGCAGAAAGCGGGAGGACTTTGCATTCTGAAATCAGGGAAAGGTTTACTGAGCTTCCTTCCCTGTAAAGCAGAGCTTTACAGCACCGTGGTACGGACTGTCACATATCCCACTGGAACAGTCTGCATGCTGCAATTAAAACCCTGGGCTGCCCAACCAACACCCTGCTACTGCTTGGGTTGGGACATGCCAGCCCCTGGCTCAAGAGCTGCACAGCAGCTCACTGGTGAGATTTTTCCTGGGCAGTCCCTCCACAGGGTTATCCCAGGCTTGCAAGGGGTACAACAAATGAAAGTACCTTGTGTCACTGGCTCCCTCTGTCAGCTGGCAAGACAGCCCTGTAGTGCCAGCCAAGCAAGTTAATCAAGCAATGCTTAGGGGACCATAAATAGTTTGTACCAGTGCAATTTGTCTGACTGCATGGGATAGATATGCCATCAGCCAATGTGCCCACGGAGTCAGAAAGGAGCCAGGCAGCGATGGCTGGAAAAGCCCACATGCAAAGGAGGCTGAGAGAAGAAAAAAAAAAGCAGAGAAAGGACTGCACTTTGACAGATGAGGCCTTTGGCAGTGGGGAACACAATCACTGTGTGTACCTCACGGCATCATGGCAAGGCTTAATTAAACAATAAGGGCCATGGGAAGTTCAGGTACTAGGGAAGAAAAAGGGGATGGCACTGAGCCTGTGACCACCACCACCTGCAATGTGAGCTGCCCTGGGGGGAAGGGGGAGACAAAGATCCATCTTCTTTAGATCAGGGTGATGCCAATGGTCTTGACTGACAGAAGAAGAGCAATTGCACCTTTGCTTCAAGAATCTTTTTCATCTGTCCGTTTTGGGTACAAATAAGAGTAGAGAGATCATTTTGACAGTGGCAATGAGATTTCTCAGAAAATGAACCTATGAAAATTGATTTCGGAGCTCTCTGTTAGGAGTGGGAAAGAAGAATAACTTCAGGTTGTCCAGAAATGCAGATTTTCCAGTTTGCTTGCTGACACCTACCATGGAAAAAATAAACACGGTAGGCAGGCTAAATCCTTGCTTTTGACACAAAAATTCAGTGCCATTTACTTCATTTTCAGGGCGTGTGTTTTATGTTTTCTTTCTTTTTAAAATCATATTTTAAAACAGAGCATTATTTCAAAGTGCACAAGTGAAATATTTTCTTTAGAAACTGTGGGAATAAAACATTTAGATTGAAAAACCCACCATGCTCCATTATTTAAGCCCAAACTATTTGTCGAACTTGACATGCATTTGCAAATGGATTCAGTTGCCCTGAAAATTGAGGGTTTTTTTCCTTGCTGATAGCTGCTTCTGGGGGGTGGTGGGGTAAATAGCCTATTTCTGCCTTGGAGTTCATTTGTTCTTGAAGCTTTTTAACTCAGCTGGAGACAGAAATGTTCATCTTCACTGTGGGAGTGACCAGGCTGCACACACAGCCTGGAGATGAGGCATTACAAAAGTACATCTCGCTGTGCTCTGGCATGAGGAGGGCTGCACCTTTTTGTTAGGGTGTCCTAACATCCCAGAATATTAAAAAATTTGGGACTGCACACCAAGGCCTGCTGGGAAAGCCTCTGGCAGCTGGGAAATGCTGTTTTGCCACAAGGGATGCAAAAAAGCATGTTGTTTACAAGAGAGTATGTAATCAGAGCTTGCCTTGGCACAGACCCTTGGACAATGACCTTGCTGGGTGGCTTTTGTTAGGACAAGCAGCATCGAGGTGTGAATTCCAGCTGCAGGGCACAGGAACGCAATTCCCCTGCTGTAACACACCTTCCTACCAGGAGTGCAGAAGGGCAGCACCTCTCTTTACAGAAAAGGTCTTCAGTACTTATCCAACATTTCTGCTGTTTATTCTGCTTTTGCACTTCTAATTAAGCTCCTTATTAAAGCAATTAATTCTCCATACACAAAACCGCAGTGAGTGAAAATTGTTACCAACCAAAGGCTGTTTGGTGGAGTGTGGTAAATGAGTCACAAAGTATTGTAGCTTAATCCTGGTCCCCATGGATAAGGATTGTTGCAAGAAAGCCTTCCCCCTCTGCTGGAGGGTTTTTCTGCTGGGGCTCAGCAGATGACAAGGGCAAAGAGAAGCATAGAGACACCTCTCCCCTGGGAGCAGCACTACAGGAGCCTACAAAACTCATTTCTGACAACACAGCATAGGCATCCTCTTATTTTGTGAAATGCTGTGTACATTAGGGTTTAATAACAAGCTCAAGATTTAGGACTGCAAGGCCTTGAGGGCTGCTCTTCTATTTTAGCATAACAGCCATGCAAAAATAGACAGCAGGCCGTTCTTCCCTCCAGGAGCCATGGCTTCCTCTCCACACCTTTACTTCCCCAGGCTGTCAGCTCTCCTAGACTTCACCCTGCCAATAGCTAGGAAGAACTAAAGCCTCTTCTTTTGCTATTTACATGTGATTAGCTTTTACAGCATAGGGAATTCTCTCCCTACAAATCCACCATTCCCAGAGGCAGGCTGTGGTAAACCCTACCCTTAATTCTGGTCTCCTTCAAAAGAAGAGAGGTGGGGAAGAAACAGCAACAAAAGAAGGATGAGAAATAGCTGGAGCTGATAAGCAACCCCCTTAGCACAAGGTGGGCAGGCAGTACGCTCATTGATGCTTAGAGCATCCCATGATTTGCCTGAGCCGCAGGGCAGTAAGAAACATTCATAACACCTGGGTGAAAAATATAAGAAAAGTCCTTTTCCCATCCGCACCCTTAGTTTGGCAGAGAAGGCAGTCCCTGAACTGGGAGCTGCTTCAAGGCTGGTTTGTTGCTAGTCCAGGGCAGGGTTTCCCATTCCTGCCTCCAAGTTTCCTCCCCAGCATCTGAACATTAACAACCTATAAAGGTAGCATCACCCACACAACTTACCTTGTCACAGCCCTGCTTCTGCACCAGCTCCAGCTCAGGTGTTGTACCATGGAGAGAGGTGGATGCCTTGTGGATGACCATCCAGCAAGCCCTTTTACCAGCTTAGGGGCACTATTTTAATTATTGGGCACACAGGGAGCCCTACCAGACCAAGGCAATGTATGCCTTCTCCAAGGAGGAAGCCAGTGCTCTCTCTCTCTGCATGAGCACAGTAGAAAAGAATGTTTCAGTTGTAAGGGACACACGATGATCATACAGTCCAACTGCCTGACCACTTCAGGACTCAGCAAATGTAAAGGATGTTGTTAAGGGCATTGTCTAAAGGTCTCTCAAACACTGACATGGATAGGACATCAACCAACACTCTAAGAAGCCTATTCTAGTTTTGACTGCCCTCTCTCTAAAGAAATACTTCCCAACACCCAGTCCAAACTTTCCCTGGCCCAGCTTTCAACCATTAACAGACATTTACTTTGCTCCCCATCAGGCCACAAGCCTTTTATTAGATCAATTCATATTGATTAGGTGCCTCAATTGTAGGTACTGCCACACCCAACGCCCACAGGTGAGGCAGAGATTCATTTGTTCCACCTACCTATCCTTGAGCAGTCAGTATTTTTTGAAAGCTGGGGTTTTCCCTTTTCTGCTTTTATCTCAGATGCAAGCACAAGAGTACTGCCTTTACAGCACAGCCCAGGCACACTGCCATCAAAATACAGCTTCTAAACCCTGTGCAAAAAGCCCCCAAAAGACCCTGTCAGCAGGTGAAATTCCCCTCTGGCTTTCTGCTGTCTGAGCACTGTCATTCAGGGGCAAACCAGGCTGACACGTGGCTGGCACAGCACAGGCAGACAGCCACATCTAACAGACCCTGCGGTGTGTTCCCTGAAAATGACCCTGCCTCTTGCTCCAAGCAGAGAAACAACACATCTTACACAGTTTTATGGCCATTTCTGGTGCCAGCCATGGAGCAGTGGTGCAAGGGAAAGGCTGCAGAGGAGCAGGGTGCACCAGGGTCAAGCTAGTGTCCAAGATCCAGCATTCCTTACTGGAGACTCATCTCACACATCAGCTGGAGGGTTACGAGGGGGAACTAAGCCACAGCAAGTTTGCCTGCTACTAATAGCATTGTTGTCTTTGACTTGCATTTGACAGCGAAAACACTGGGCTGCTGCACTACTTCTAGTCACATGCTTTGGGCTCCTCCGGTGAACACAAGATGGCCAAGTCTCTATGGAGCTGTGGAAAGGAAGCCTATCAGGCAGCTGGGGCTATAGTACGGTGAAGGGGAGGATTTGCAATGCATTAAAAACACATTGTAACCTGTCCAATCTGTGGCGATTTGGATCAACTTGTCACACACCTGGTATCATTCTCCAGCCACTGCAAGCAAAGGGAGGCAGGAGGTGCCAAACCCTGGAGGTCTGGCAGCACCCCCTGCCTTGATGCTGGTATGATAAGGCGCCAGCACATGGCAGAGTCATTAGTTAGGTTTCCTAGGGGCATCCCACACAGCAGCAGGGGGTCCTGCTGAGACCCCCTCTGTGCACCACGGATGACTCAGAGATGTAGTCAGCTCTTTCTTGACTTGCAGGGGCCCCTTTTCCCCAGGGCCATACTTCACGAGGCCAATGAGGAGGACCACAGCCCCTGCCAGAGCTGTACCTGCAGGAAAAGGACTTTCCCCTCCTTCCATACCTGCAGATGCCACAATTACTCAACTTGTAGAAAGAACAGAATGAAACCTGCTTAGAATGCTCCCAAGCCATACAGACATTCTCTCCTGTTTCTTGGGCTTAACATTAGCAGCCACAGCTCCAGATTTCCATACATGGCTCTAGCAAAGCCAGACCTCCAAACTTTTTCCTTGCATGGTACCAAACAGGAGTTCCTCAGAAATGCTTTGTGAGTGTTAAGTTCCTCTACTGTTGATTCTGGCATGTTGGGGCCCCCTTTTCCACTGAGGTTTGAGTGATCCTTTCTTTCTTATCCCAGGCAGAGCCAGAGCATGGCAGCAGAGACCTGCCCCTCCCAGATGCCCCAGAACTTCTGGGTTTCACCTTCCCCTGGCTACCAGGACTTCCCCACCTGTGTCCACAAGCAGAAAGGTGGCAACTCCAAAGCTGACATCAGTCCAGGGTCTCTCCAATTTTGGTTTAATTCTGGAGGTTGGTCCCAACCAAGGGACTGCCCTGTTGGATATATCACTGCTAGGGAAGGTGATGTCTTTCAGTGCCAAATGGATGACCCCGTTCTAAGGCTGCCACCAGAAAGGCTGGTGCTGGGAAAAACCTCCTTCAGCCAAATAATCCCACCCATCTGTCCGTCAGTAGAGGAGAGAAAGCAGCAAAACACTTTGGGATGTCAGCCAAGCACTGTCATACACCAAACAGCTGCCTGGCTCTCCCCTGGTGACAAAAACGCAGCAGTCTTGGCACAGGAAGCAGGAGAATGCAGCATAAGCTGACAGACAAGCACTGCTTAGTCCTTGGTGTTTGAGGGGAGGGCTGTGCTCTTCCAGGTGCTGCTGGAACCCCAGCACAGGAGGCAGGTCAGAGAAATGCCCAGCTGAATGTGCAAGAGCAAAGTCACATCAGCACAGGATCTTGCCCTCTAGGACATGCTGCTGCATAGGGAATGGAGTGGAGGAAAGGTGGCCAAACAAACAGCTGCCATCCTTTTGTCTTGGAGAGGGGATCTAGCCAGCTGGTTGCCTCCTTGCCCTGGGGAAGAGGCAGAAGAGAGTTCTTCATGTGCCTCCCAAGTAAGTGCTTTACTATAACTCAGAAAACAAAAAATCACTACTCTGGGAGGCAAGACAATAGCACAGCACTCATTTTTCATCAGCCTCTGATCCCCCATAGCTCTAATTGACCTCAGCAGAAAACACAGATGAACTGCACTTTAAAGTAAAAGAAAAAATCATGCCTCAGTGTTATCTCAGATATTCCCAGGAGAGGTAATAGCCAGAGAAATTTGGTTGTTCACATCTATCCACAGGAGGTTTGTGTCCACAAAGACATTTCTGCTGGGTTTCTGGCTGATACCAAATGCATCCTCTTTGATGTGCATTTTCGGATCAATGCACAGCAACATCCTTCCAGCCCCCTTTCATCCTGCGTGAGCCGGAGAACCATTTCTGATGGGAGAACTCATTTAAAAATTACTCCAGAAAGCTAATCTCTGTCTGTACTTTGGACTCCGCTGGAAGATGGGACCCAGCAGACATCCCAGGAGGTTTGCTGCTGCCCTGTGAGCCTGATGCTCTGGAGGGACAAGAGTGGTACTAGTGAGCACTGAGTAGTTCAGGGAGTGGAAACACTCAGCACCTCTTGCACGTAGGAGATATGCTGGGTCCTCATGGGCTGCCACTTGCACAGAGGTTATAGCAGTGCCTCCTGGCTCTTACTCCTTGTTAGGTATTTCTTCCCATTGCCTAAGACCTCCCTGTTGCAGATGAGGTTTGAAGCCCTTCAGCTCTGAGCGATGCCAGATGAATATTGAGGCTGCTTTTCTTTATATAAATGCTGTTTTTCTATTAGTGGTCTGTGGAAACTCCCAGGCCAATTGTTTGAGAGCACACTTTATAGCTGCATGTGACAGTAAGGAGAGAAAATATGCTAATATATTCCCAACATGGGAAGAGAAATGCCAGGTCAGACTGTGGGAAGGACAGCAGCTTCCCAGAGGCAGCAGCCCTGCAAGGAGAAGGAGCTTTGCAAGGAGAGCAGGTCACCAGGCATGCCAGTGGCAGACCTGGCTAGGAAGGGGCCAGGCTTCCTAAGATGTCAAGAAAAGCATGGCTTTCCCTCATGCAAAGAATGGATTTACTATGGAATGAGGGACTGGGGAGGCATGAGGGAACAGGTCCCTCCTGGTGAGCTTATTTAGTCTCTATCTGTCATGGCCCTGGCTGTAGGCACTGGAATGAGACACAATGAGTTACAGGACAGTGTGAACACCTCAATGTGCACAGCTGGGGATAGTCTCTGACATCATTACAGACTCAAAGGAGAGAAATGCTTATTCCCTGCGTCTCAAAAAGGCAGCACTAAGGTGGAGGTTTCTGGACAGCTTTGCGGGGCAGATGGCTGTTGAGAAGGAAAATTGTAGGCTGAACTTCCTCCACACCTACTGGCTGCACATAATTCAGACAAGCTGAATCTTTGCACAGTCAGATAACCCACGGGTTACATGCAGGGAGGCACAACAACTTCTCTGGTTTCAAAAAATTCAAAAGGTGAAATTAATTCTGCACACGTCAGGGAGTACAGTGTGGAGGATGTTGCGTTTTCAATCACTGCTTACGTCTTGTTTTCTGTTGCAGTCCTGGGAAGCACATATCCTCCTCACTGAAAACCTCTTCTTCCCTCACATCTTCATTCATTAAGCTAGCTGTCAATAGAAGCCTGTAAGCACAAAGCCCAACCGCAGCACTAGGCTTGGGAGACTGCTTT
This sequence comes from Campylorhamphus procurvoides, assembly GCA_013396655.1. NCBI lineage: Eukaryota > Metazoa > Chordata > Aves > Passeriformes > Dendrocolaptidae > Campylorhamphus > Campylorhamphus procurvoides. The sequence continues at coordinate 330,194 of WBMV01002155.1, read as the reverse complement.
ATTTAAAAAAAAAAACACAAACCCTTAAAACAACCATATTCCTCTGGAGGACTAACTCTAGAACCATTACTAGTAAAAGCTGCCTTGAAATAAAACCATTTTAATGATTGCATTTAGCAGCTGTTTCAAGAGCCTGGTGCACTTACAATTTTATCAGAGGGGAATGCATTTTGGGGAAGGCACCCAGGACCAGTGAAGGACGCCAGGGTAGGCAACATAACTGGCCTTAACTTGCCTGTCACTGCTCGGAGCAATCTGTGATGCCTTTGCTCACAGGATCCAGCATTTTCCCCCCTGGCTTTGCGTAATGCACCGAGACCTCTGGCTCCAAAGTGGTTTGCAGTGCACAGTCCTTTTTTTCTCAGTGACTCTCTCATTATAGGCCAATTTTAACTTATAAATTCATTTATAAGCCAGTCCATTTGTGCAGACTGTCTTGCTGGAGGCAAACTTCTGCCTTTTTCCATCTCCCTCACTCCTTCCTCCTCTGCTGGAGCTCCTAATAAGGACAAGCACATGCAAATCCAGGACACCTCTTGTCTAGTGCTTGTGTGGGGCAGAAGTTTGTGTGGAGCACAGCCTCATCTAGTAGCTCTGGACAAAACTGGAAAGGGACAGTATAGCTCCAACCAAGAGCTGCTCTTGCTGCCCAGCTGCCACAGGGTAAAGGCAGTAGAAATGCTGGTGGCTTCTGCAAACACAGCCATGCCCAGCCCCTGCTGCCAGATCACGCAGGCAGGGATGGGTTCCTCACAGTGTGCTCACCTTCCTGCTGGTCCTTCCCAGCCCCCTTGGAGGGAGCAGTGCAAGCCCCAGCACACACACATACCCATCAGGGGCCCTTCTGGAAGAGGAAGCACTTGTGTCAGTGCACCTCCACCTATCCTAGGACTCTCCCTATCCCAGTGGCCCTGGGATGCCTCCTCATTGCTCAGAGCACAGATCAAGAGCACCTGGGAAGCAAACCCAAACTGGGACAGGAGTGACCACCACCTTTGGGCAAGGAGGGACAGGAGAAAGGGAAAGGATATGAGGGAAACTCAGCACTAAGACAGCTGACCTTGCCAGGCCCAAGGAAAGAGAGGCACCTTCTCCAAAGCCACGAGGCTGTGCATGGCCAGACCCCAACCCCTTGGCTAAACCAGGTGAACTGGTGATGGGTCACCAGGGTGACCCAAGCTGGAAACTGGCCCTGGGTCTGTAAAGATGGGCCACCACCTTTGGCACCCCGCTACCCAGGACACACTGACTGCAAAGCAGTGACAGGGAGGAGGAGAGGGTGAAGTAACAAGCAATACGGCAAGAGGAAATGGCCTCAGGTTGTGTGTGTGGGAGCTTTAGGGACAGAGTCAGGACGACTAAAAAGACCTACCTAAGTGGAAAGGAAAAGCCTGGTTAAGAGGGGTGATTTCATGCTATGGACAAAGTCCGACAAAAAACTAAACCCCTGATAAGGTGTCTGTGCAAGGCCAATCCCGCTCCCATCACATCTTTTCCTTAAAGGGTGGTCAGGCTTTGCAGAATCACACAATCACCATCCCTGAAGGTGTTCAAAAGGCGCTCGGATGTGGCACTCGGGGACAGGGATTAGCGGCTGGACTCGGTTACTATACCGGTCTTTTCCGACCCGAAGAACTGTGTGATCCCGGGATTCCCATCTGCCCGGCGGATCCAGCCCCGGGAGCCGCCGCTCCGTCGCTGCCGCAGCGCGATCCCGTCCCGAGGCGCAGCCGCCTCCTCCAGCCCGCTCCGTGTCCCGGGAAACCCAGCAGATGGTGCCAGACTGCCAAAAACCCTCCGGGAGCCGGGCCCGGCTCCAGCGGGAGCCGCCGGCTCCCTCCCCTGCCTGGCAAGGGGGACAAGGAGGTGTGCGAGATTTTGGGAAGCCCTGCCATCAGCCACCTGGAGAAGGTCAGCATCCACCCGCTTTGGTTCAGCCCACGTTCCTTGGCCAGCATCTCCTTGCTTTCAGCGGTTTTATTTTCCACTCCGATATTTGGTGCTCAGAGTGACCAGAGAGAGAGAGTTCCCCCCTCCCTTCTCTTGGCTGACTTTGCTCTGGGCAATTTATCTCGATCCTCAGTGTAAAATTTTCCTTTGCAGCATTTCATCCTATTATTCCAGAATAAATCAGGACCATTTCCATGTCGAATGCTGGCAGAGGAGCACAAGAGCAAAGCAGGGAGGAGTTTCACTGCTGTGGCAGTTCAGGCAGTCTGGAGACTTTCCCCCGTGCTCAGGCACAGGGACAAGAAGCCTTTCCTTCTGACCACAGGGCTCCTGGTGGTTTCCATAGATGCCTGGGACTCCCACAGCAGTGATCCTTTTCCAAACCTCTCTGGGAGCAGGACAGCCAGATGCTGATGCAGAAGCAGGAGGCTGTGTCATCTCAAGGACCAGCTGCCTCAGAAGCCACACAGGGGTGTTTTGGGGATAACTCAATAGCCAGCACTGCTCCAGGAGTGGCAGCAGGCAGTGGACTCGTGCCTCAGACCCAAAGGTCAGGACAGGTGTACCCACGGAACTACACAGCAAGGACAGAGAACTGCTAACCTGGAAGCATCCACGTGGGCTTTGATGCTTCCAGATAGTTGTGATGCAGTCACAGCTAAACAAAAGTCAGCTTTTAAATTACAAAGCAGAGATCCCACCCATTCCTCATCTGCGCCCAACAGCTGAGCTCACCCACATGTTATTAAAACAATGACGCCACTATGACCTGGAGCATGGGAGAAATGAGTGAGCAGACCTCCCCTGGAAAGCAGGGCTGGGACCGACAGCACAGTGTGCCAGGAGGGGACTTAGTGCTTGAGCCTGAACGTGGGAGCTGTCTGTCTGCCCAGCTTTGCTTTTCCTGGCAAGCACCCTCACCTTCCTCTCCAGTCCAGGGGTTCATACAGGGAATTGCATAACCAAACCCTGCTCTCTACTCTGAGGGCTCTTGCCTAGCTTGGCAGCTGGACCAGCTGGCTTTGCATGCTGAAGACCTTCCCCAGTCTTACAACCAAGCTGCTGCTGCCAGGATGACCAGGGAGCACACAGCCCCATCCCTCTCACGGACATAAGAGCTGTGCTCCTCTCCTCCCTGTATACAAACGAAGCAGCACCATCTCACCCCTCTCCTCCACCAGGCAACTCAGCTCTGCGTCACAAGCCCCAGATGTGGCTACCTCCAGATGTGGCTACCTTACCTCTCCCCTGCCTTGCAATCTACAGGCATGAGCATCCATAAGTCTTTCCTGCTTATTTGTGGATTTGAGGTGCTTCAGCTGTGCTCTGTAAACAACCATGTCTCTCTGCTGGTGCCTCTGACTATTTCAGCTCTTGGCTCCATGGCAGGAGTTTCTCCTTCCCCTCCAGCATCTCCTGGCTGACACATCTGATCAAGTGCTTGGCAGCTGCAGCCTGTGTGTGTTTGTGTGTCAGTGCAGTCACCAGCCTGTCTGGCAGCAGGCAGGCAGTGCCACCCCAGCAGCCGTGGGAGATGTTAGCAGCCACCCTGCAGCTGCCAGCCTCAAAAGCACCCCTGGATGAAGCCTCACTCCAGATGAGGTTTTATTTCCAGGCTGGTTTTGTCACTAAGGAGGCCTAAGAGTGTTTTGCCCATCCCCATGAATGTATTCTCATTGTCCTTTCTTCAAGCTGCAAGGAAATTTGATTGAGAGGGTTGAAGTCTCAGCTATATTAAGGTCTCCCTGACTTATATCCCGTATTTCTAAAAATGCGGGTAAGTAGATAGAGGATTGAGACCCTCGTTGTCATGCTGGCCTTTGTGCAGCTGCCACCAGGCAGTTATGGGCTCTCTGGGGCACAGTTAAGTATGTCCTCCCTCCCCATGGGGGCATTTTTAATCAGAAGCTTCAGCTTGTTCCTTTCTCTCTGGGTCACTGCCATCAGTGGGGTCCTCAACCACAAACCACAGCCTCCATTTTGCAGCGAGAAAAGATGAGACATCACCCAGCAGGACACACTCAGTCTTGAATGTTGCCACAGCTGAGAAATCAGGAGCAGAAAAATTGAGGACACCAGTGTGATTTCGCATATTTAACCTCCAGATAATTCCCTCTGTCTGTATTACCTCTCAGCTTCTAAATCCTCAATTTTGTTCAGAGGGAGGGAGATTTCTCTTAAGGTTTTAATTCTTGGGATTAGATTCCTAGGAAATGACTGTGCAGGTCACACTTGATGGTCTGTCTAGCCTGATCCCCCACTGTGGCCATGAGAAAGAGTACACAGAATCGACCACTGCTAGGGTCTGTCCCTGCCATCCTCCCAGAGCTCTCATCCTCTCAGAATTAAGGCTGTGAGAGGGCACTTCCCATCCCTTTGAATATCCCAGCACTGAGCCTGTTGTCCTCAAATGCCTCTCACCCTGTCTGAGCCTGCTCAGGGGCTCCCTGCCTCCCTGGGGGTCAGAGATGGCCAGGTGTCCAGGACCTGCTTCATGAAAACCTGCTTCCTCGTGTCTTTTTTCCAAAGAGGTGTAGGAGTTTCAGCAAGTGTCACATGGTGGCCATGCTGCAGGGTTGGGTGAATAACAACTCCCTGTTCACTGCCTCTGTGGTTTAGCAAACCTCATTTGTATTCCCTGCCAGCCTCTTCCTCTCCAAAACTTGACGTATTTTCACGTCCCCCAGACATAAAATGACACAGAGTTACGGGAGCCTAACCTGCATCCCTGAATGAGCCAATGTAACCACGTTTAATTGCATACCTGTGCATTGGTATTCAGGTAGTTACCCCAGGCTGAAGAGAAGAACACGTCCAAGGTGACCAGGGAGCTGTAAGAGGATTCAGCCTGAAGATCACTGTATAAACTGGTGTGGGTCTGGCACGCACCCATCAGTGTTAACCAGATGACAGCTATAGGTCAGGCACATGAGCCTGACTATGGGGACACAGAAGGTTTTAAGAGAAGGGAGAGGAAGCCATTCTAAACATTACTGTGGGACTGGAAGTGACATGATCAGCTTGTGCTGGTGTAGTGTGGTTTCAGCTGCTCATAGTTTGTGTAGAGGTTTCATATAACACCACAGGACTCATCACATGTACCCTAACATTTCTAGAGCAGGCAAACACAACAATGAACATCAGTACATACATAATATGCTGGAGATACTGTTTGGATCTCCAGATGGGTCACATGAGGCAATTTGAGTTTCCAAGCTGGCTAGACTTCTACAACAATAAAAGGAAAAAAAAATTATTAGCTCACTGGCTTTTCCCAGCACCTCAGGCCTTTGAAGGGACAGAGGTCACTTCACAGTGATCCTTTCCTGGACAGTCTTCAAAGGTTTTTGTTCCTCCTTGATAAGTTCAGCCCTGCTGCGGTGATGCCCTTCATAAGAACACAACTTTATCCCCAGGAAACCTCTTTTTCCAGACTCGGATATAAACAAAGGTGTTTCGAGTGTATGCAGGGTGTGGAAGAGAAGGGAAAGAATAGGAGTTTATGCAGGGATGGTATGAGAGATTTACCCCAGCCGTGCAAGTAAATGTGCATGACACAGCTGAGTGCAAGCATGTGTGTTAATAGACAAACAGCCCCAGGAACACAAAATGAGATGAAAAGGGAGCTAAAGAATATAAACACCAGGGAGTTCACAGTTCTCAAAGACGGCGTGATCCTATTGCAACCACTCCACCAGCTGCAAATCGGTGGCTGTGCCGTGGGCTGCTGTGCATGGCTCTTCCTGGAACAGTTTACAGAGGGGGAAAACATGATCTGGGGTGTGGGTGGGACAAGCGACACGACATGGACCAAGCAGTACAACTGTGTTAATTTCTTTAGAGGTAGAGGTGAGACACAAACACACAGCATGATTGTATCAGCCTTGTCAGCATTCACCTCCTTCCCCAGTAAAAGTTAAACGAACAGGTCTGGACACACACAGTGCTGAGACCAGAACACCCTCCTCAAGATGGGGAGCAAGGCTGGGAATTTGGCTCCCACTTCACTGCTCCCTGGTCATCCTGCCTAGACTCCTACAGTACTCATGGGCCAGCCCACCCCTTTCTCTTCCACCCCCATGACATGAAGCAGTTCTGGTTACTGCTCTGACCAGCTCTGCTTTCCAGCACACATCAGTGAGCCATCATGGACCTTTTTGAAGGTCAGGCAGCTCTCACAGCAGTAAACACCAGCATAAAAACCAACAGGAAGTTTATTCTTTGCCCCCAATAAATGACTGCAGAGTTTCTGTCCCTGCCATAATGGGGAACACCCTTTTGTGCTTTTATCTGTGTGATTTGAAGATGCTGCAGTACCTGGAACTCAGCACCAGGTCCCAGGTGTTGTGAGCAGCAGAACTCCCCTACATCTGCTAGCACCAGCCTGGCAGATTCAGGACTCCATGGAAACTCACAGGTGCCTGACCCCAAGGATCTGAGTGGTTCCAACAGTGAAAGGTTTTAAAAACACTTGCAATCAGACATGTGGCCAGCATGCTGCACTTGGGAAAGCTTAGGAAAGAAACCATCCTAGAGTCACATCAAAACTATATTAAAAAAACCCCAAGCTTTTGTAACATGTCAACCTCTAAATGAGCCATCTCTCCGGCTCAAAGCATGTAAAATCCTCCCCTGTCCTTGGAAGGGGAGCAACCTGGGGAGAAGCAGATTGAGAAACCCTTAGAAGCACTGAGGAAGCCTCAGCAGGCTGCCAGCAGCAGGGATCTAGCTTCAAGGGCATGAAACTTTACCTCCTTGGGTAAAACAGCGGGTCTCAGCCTGGGGGCAGTGGTCAGAATGAGTGATCTCCTATGCCTAGCTGCTAGATCAGAAGAGGGATGTGAGCTGTCAGTGTGTGTTGTGCTTGCAATGATCATCAGCCTGTCCAGCGTGAGCCCAGGCTCCTCTAAAGTTTTGGACAATGGGCACCACTGAGCTAATGACCTGCTGAGCACCTCATCACTGCTGGTTCAGCTACCAGCATCTTCAGTGGAGAGAGGTTTTCACTATAGACACACAGCATTCCCAATTCATAACCATAAACGCATCCATCCCTTTCCTTGAATTAAGTTTTTATCCTGAAGCCAAGGAGATTTGCAAACCAAAACAACCCAGGCACTTTTGCCTGCCTCTATGAAGCCTGTGGCTGATGACCAGCAGTATATCAGACTGGCAGAGGAAGGAAAGCTCTTATTATCTGATGTTCAAACAACTCATGATCTCATCTGCTTGTGCTCACCAGGATTTGGGCTGCTGCAAACTTTAAGCCCACACCCTTGGCCAAAACTGAGGAACCTGAAGCCACTTGGGAAGCTCAGGAGCAGCAGAAAATCTGGGGCCAGAGCAGAAACATTAACTACAGTTCATCTTGCCCATGTGCAGAATCACCCATACCCCAAGTGTCCCTGCTGAATTCCCAGGGTCCCAATGAGCAGCTCGAGGGAGGGAGAACCACACACTCATGTACAGATGCAATGCCAAGAGGGACAACACCACCACAGAGGAGGTGGCAGGAATAAGGTGGAAAAAACATTTTTCATGGCCTTGACAATGACCCAGAGTCCCACTATAAGAGGAATTGCTTTGAAAAGCACTCTCGCTGAGGATTTATGGGCAAACATGACTGTATATTTTACAGTACATTCTTATGGCCTCATCGGTCAATAATCTGCATTTAACTCAGTCCCTTCAGAGTGTGATGGGCCATAACGCTTGTGAAGCAGCTGCTACATGCTGAAATAATAATCAAGGAAGCACAGGGCAGAGCTGATAATTGACTCTGCTAATGTGCAAGTCAGGACTTTGAGTTATTGATCAGATGTGCTTTGGTGGCTCAGCAAGAGCCCAGTCCTCTATGCCTGAAGGTTATTGAGTCAAGAAGGGGGTACTCTCTTCTCCCTACATACTGCTTTTTTGGACCATCTCCTATTCTGAATTTCTTTCAGCATTTCCTCTGGGACTGCTCTAAGGTAGACCCCTGAAATTGCCTGATAAAGCAGCTTTGTCTCTGCTGCCAGCCTGCTGGTGCCCCACACACCCAGATCTTCAGTGTCAGGGACATAAGCATGCAATACTGAGGAGACAATGACTTTCACCCCTCAGTATCTCTTTATTGGCACCATCTTTGGCACAGGTACTCCGTTCTGTCAATTCCTTTTCTTTCTACCCTCTGTGAATCCATTGCTTCCTCCTTTAGGTCTTCCACTTACCTCTCCTCCTTCTTGAGTGACCTTCTTGAGTTTCACTGCAGCTTCAGCACTTTTCTCCCTGTCCCCAGAGGTTACCATGGCAGATCAAGGCACATCACTGGCACTTTGTCCCATGCCACCACTGACCACCTGCTCGCCCATGTCCTAGCCATTGTCAAAGCCACAGAAGTAAGTCACTTCCTCCACTGTTAGCCAGATGTCTGCAGCCACATCTTGAATGTGTACTTGCAAAAAGGTAAATAAATTATGTCAGAGAGTTCTTCTTTTTCAGCTAATTCACTGGTTTCTTCAAAGACTTGCAAGAATTCAGGAAATACGGGTTCCTTTTGCAGAAGCTCTGCAGGTTGCACCTCTGAGCAGTCTTACCTGTGTAAGCTTCATGGCCAATTCTCCTAATTTGTTAGGCATTGCGTTCATTTGCATGCATGTCGAACAAGCCTGTAATTCTCCACATCATCCAAAGAGCTGTTAAAAATGTGAATAAAACATTCTCCATCCTTATCAAACACTGTTTCTGTTTTGTTTTTTTTTTTTTTCTAATTTTGTTTGTGTGTGGCTCTTTATTCCTCAATGAGAGAAATATTTCTTTTTGAGATGTGGCCCTTCATCCTCACATTCCCCAAGATCTCCTGTCTGTAAACCATCATGGCTTGGAAGCTTAATGAGACTTACAAAATGTGGTTGTCCGAGCTCCTCCTCTCTCAGTCTGATGCTATTTTCTCTTCATCCAGAAAATGGCAAGATCTATGTAAGCACCTCCAGAGCCATCTTTGTAGTAGAAACAGATGCAAAGGAATTATTCAGCCCTTCAAGAACATATTTAGTTTCCTTAATTGCTCTCTTTTAATCCTCAAATATTTAAGCAGACTTCCCAGTGTGGGTTACTTGGGAAATCAGTGCTTTTACACTTTTAGGATTCTGCATGCTGAAACCCATTTTGGTCTTCTAAGACTAGGAAAAATGTTGTCCAGTGAAGAGCATCAAGAGCTTACTTAGTCCGTGTTGTCCAAAAAACAGTTGTAAGATGCTTTGAGCAACCACTTTCACAACAGTCTTTGAGAATTCAGTGGAGAAAGGCAAAAGTAGATTCAGACCAGCCCTGTCAGGAAAAACAAAATCCATGTGGTCTTAGCTGGGAAAGTGATTATCCCCTGTAGTTCACTCCAAGCAGAGGGTTGAAGTCTCTTCATCTTGATTTCTTCACTACTGCAACATTATTCAGACCTAACACGAGGTATCCAGGTGAAATGCTCTGTCTGACCGAGGTCAGCAAAAACATCCTTCCTGACTTCACATCCCATGCATAATTCCCTCCAACACTTGTTGCTGTGCTTGGCTCACCATTTCCTCCCAGTTCCCAGCCAGACCAGCCATGCAATGGGGTTGATGGCTACACAGCACCCAGCTGTGGCCTCTCACTCTCCTACGGCATGCAAAAGGAACTGAAGAGTGGGAAAGGTGTCCCACCATCCCAGCACAGGGGGTTCTTCACTGGTCTCCATCACCAGTGAGCAGATGCAGGAGAGAGACTGTCTCATAGTGTGGCTCTCCTGACCTATTGTCACTTTCTCTGAGCTCTAGGCTAAGCAGATGCTCTTCCAGGCCCAGGCAGAGCCCCTCACAAAGCCAGCAAAATACTTCTCTCTCTAGTGATTGCTTGTGAGGATGGTGGTAATACTGATTTTCAGATGTGAACCCCTTCAGCCTACAGGGATCTGTCAGGATCCTGCTGGTAATAATACTGGTTTTGACCACCAAACTAAAAGCCCACTGATTCTTCCAGAAGGTGATTTCCTCCAGTTTTGCTATTATTTGGTGATTCTCAGCATTTTGAAGCAACTCCCCATAGTTTTAATTTGACTTTCTTGTAGATTTCCCTGCAGCCTTCTTGTCTGTTTCTTAACCAGGAACCCCAAAGGAGCCCTCGTTTCCTTGGACCACTCTGTACTGCTCTGTGGGTCATGGCTCTGGGGCCACTGTCACAGGTCTCCAAGCTGCCTTGCTTTAACTCCTCCTGAAAAGGGTTCAAAACCAGATGCTTATCCTCTTTCATTTCAAACAAATAAATGGGATTCAGGAGCCAACTAAGCTGACAACATATTGGGCTTCAGGTGGAAAACTAGCACTCCTCCCTGTCACCATCCTACCTCTTTGTGGTGAGGATGGGACAGGTTGCATTCCCCAAAACATAGCTGCAGAGTCCAAGTGTTGCTTCCATCAGGTGATAGGTGTCCAGTGGGCTCTGCTTCCCCTCTGCAAAAGAGAAGAAGAATAACTTCCCATTCAACCACAACCTGCCAGATGCTGTGGGACATGCAATAGTTCCCACAGCACTCTATGGCCCTTCTCATTTTCCAGGTTGCCTTTCTGGCCAAATTTATCTGTTGCCAGATGTTGCTCAATTTGCTGAGTCTGCAGTTCACGCAGCTGCCAGATTTTCACAGGGGTTCAGGGTTTTTATCAAGAGTAGCAAAAAGTTGACAAGGCACTTGCAGGTTTGCTGTGGCTGACAGGGTGCTGAGTTGCAGCAAGGGAAACAGGAAGGCTCGTGTTCAACTCACTCCCATGATGCATGAAAAACTATGAAATGGCCAGGAAGGCAGGAAAGTGATGGCTCTATATGGAGACTCGGGATGCGAAGGGTCAGCTCTGCAACTCAGACATGTGGAAGATAGGGATTTTGGAAAGAAAATGGCATTTTCCACGAATCAAGGCAAATGCTTTCCAAAGATTCATGCCAGCTGGACAGAGCCTTGCCTGTAAGATGTGCACACACAGGGCCTGCCATGGCAGGCAGCAGATCTGCAAGGCAGAAGGCACAGCGTGAGCACTGTGGGTCTCCCCCAGCTGCAGCCCTCAGCACTTCCCAGCAGAAGGGAGAAGCTGCTTCTCTGCAGGGGTTGAAGGCGACACATCACAGCACGTTGGGGTTCCTGTTGCATCAAAGACTTCCTGGCCCATGCTGCAATTGCTTTGTCCAACCTCAGCGTGCAAACAACCCCAGCTACCCATGGCCGGCTCCCCTCTCCCTGTGGGTATGCAGCGTGGCAGGCAGCCAAGCTGAGCAGTACCCCTGCACCAACCCAAAACCTGCAGACAAACCATCTGCTCTCTGGGGCTCTCCTGGCTTTGGCTGCACAGAGGGATTCAAGGAGCAAGGGGTCCCCATGGACAGGCTGAACACGAGCTGGCAGTGTACCACTGCAGTGACAATGGCAAATTGGATCAAGGACTGCATCCACAGGGACATTACTAGCAAAAATATAAATGCATTCTGCTCTACTCAGTGCTTTTCAAGTCACATCTAGGATGCTGTGTCTAGTTCTGGTCCACACAATTTAAAAAAAAAAGACATGAACAGTCTGGAAAGGGAGCATAGGGGGGCCACAAAGATGATCAAAGTGCTGGAGATCCTGTATATGAGGAAAATCTGAAGTGGTTAGATCTTTTCCCTCTGAAGGAGGCTCAGGAGAGGACCTCATCACAGTTTTCCAGTACCTAAACGGTGGCTACAAATTAGATAGAGGTTCTCTCCTCACAAGGAGCTACATGGAGAGGACATAGGGCAATGGTACAAGTTATACATGAAGCAATTTAATTTTGCTATAAGACATAAATTTTTTACAGTGAGAACAATAAATCACTGAAACAATCTTTCCAGGGATGCAGTGGAGCCCTCATCACTGGAAGTTTTCAAGATGTGACTGGACAGAGTGTCAGATAATCTCGTCGACTCTTTCTTTCCCATTAAACGTTGAACCAGATGATCTTCCAAGGTCTCTTCCAACCGGGGCTGTTCTGTGCTTCTGAGACTAATCTCATCTCCAGATCCCAGCATCCCTTCAGGTCCTCACCCCTCCTGGCCCCTCTGCAGCCACTTGCAGGGATTTCCCCTGCTACCCAGGGACAATGCCTTCAGCCATTCCTCCCAGGATCCCCTCCCCTGCCTCTTACCAGAAGGAATCATGATTCTACCATGACCAGACAGCACATGTCCTTGACAGGCGATGCATTGACTCTGCTTGCAGACCTCTTGCTGCTTCTTCTGCAGAAGGATCTGTTCCCTTGCTTCTCCTCCCATCTCCTTCTGAAAAAGCAGAGAACAAAAAGGGAGACACTATTGTCGCTAATCAGAAGGGTGCGGGGAGTGGAAGAGGATGTATTTAATAACGTACCTGAAGGATTTTGGATATTACATCCACATACCCACTCAAATCTTGGATACAGACTCCTCTGTATCATTTATCCTCATCTGTCCCTTTGCACTTCACAGCAACCACTCTTCACCATGACATCACGCAACTCCTACACTCACAGCAGCACACAAAATCACCAGACCCAACCCTGTCCCAAATAAATCACAGCTAATCTATTTACTGTAGAGGAACAGGCACAAATGATCTATTGACCAAACAGAGCCAGGGAAGTGCTTTAGAAAGAGTTCTCAAAGCATGCCCAACATGGAAACACAGACTCCAGATACAGGGCAGCTCCCAGTGTTGGAGTGACATAAGGTTTTACCATATGTGTGTGTGCACATTTCTATTGCCTATAGTGCCCTGCCTGAATTTGGAAATAGCTCCCCTTCAGCTCAGCAAGGAACGTTTCTGTACTGGAGCTTCTGACCTCCATCATACCAACAGAGACCAGATCTGGGGATATTGTCCTGGATCCTTCATCCCATGCCATAGCGTCTGCAAACAGGATGGAGGTGGAAATACCTGATCGAAACCCGAACCAATTGCCTGAAAAGTTCAGAACGAGCTTTTGTTCCTAATCCATTACTAAATGCTAGTAAGTTCAGAGTGTCATGCAAGCCTTCTAATGAAGAAAGTGAAGTAGGGAGAGAAATACGAATACCATTTCTGTGCCAAAAGTGAATTCAATTTAGTAGAGAAACTGCATATTCAATACAGCATGTTCAGTGATTGCTCAGTTCCAGTCTGCTCTTTTCCTTCCCTAACAGGATTTTCCCAGCACTACTTACCTCATCAGCCTTTCATTGCTACTAAGCCAGGAATCCCAGACAATCTGTCCCATTGCATCCAAACAAATTACACTAACAGGCCTGCAGCATCCATATGTCCTGCAGCCTTCACTGCTATCAACAGTCTTAATCTTCCTTCACACCAGTCATCAAAATATCCAAGGCAGAAATAGATGCTAGATTTCAGATCAATAGCAGAAAACAGAACCAATTATGGAAAAAATAGCCAAGAGTAAGAGATCTCACACTGGATTAAAAATAGACTATTTTTATCCTTTCTCGTGACTTCAGCTGGGTGTGCAAAACAGCAGGCTTTGCAAGCTCAGAGGGGAAATGTGCCTGGCTCAGAGGCCAGCAGAGCTGGTTTGAGCAGGGATGTACTCAGGTCTAAAACAAGGAGGAAGGTGTGCACAGCACCACAGCTTCTTCCATGGGCCTGGGTGGCCTCCAGTGCCGAGCATGTGGGATCAGAGGTCTCAAAAGGCAGCAAAAGGGTGATGAAAGTTGCTCTTCCCATGCAAATCTGTTCAACACTTTGTACTCTGACACAGGTCACGGCCTCCTCAGGGATTTGAAATCATCTGAGGAGAAAGACTGTCCATTAGGCCCCCCTCACTGGTTTTGCTGAAGGAATATAATTTCCTTTCGCAGGATCCTTTCCTCACACCTTAAAGAGCTTGGAGCCGAAAACCATCACCAAAGGAGAGACATAACTTCTGTCATCCCTAGTGTGCACTTTTGATGGTAACTGCATGGAAGGCACTGACAAAACAAAAAATCTGTCCCAAAGCAAGGAAGAGGAGAGGAGCATGCCTGGCAAAGCGAGCGTGGCTCTCAGCAAGCACTAAGGAACAACCGAATCTCCAGGACATGAAGTATGTCTTCAATCTCCCTGTCAAAGAAAATGTGGAGAAAGAACAGTTTTCAGCTGTAAGACAAAACTGAAGCCCAGCAGTCCTAGGGGACAGTTTCAGCTGCTGCTGCCCCACTGATAAAGACTTGGGCTCCAGCACCAGCTTCACCATCAGTTACAATCACCACCCCAGTGCATCCAAGAATCCCCTTCAGCCACAGCACTGGTGGCCTGGTGGGAAACAAGCAAAGAGAGGTCATTCACCTGGACTCAAGCAAAGCAATATCTTCCATGTTTGAACATCACGTTAAGATGGATTGTTTAAATGCCTTGAGAGTTTGTTTTGGCTGGGACAAGCACAATGGCTCAGAGAAGGGAACCAGAAAACTAGACACAATTTCCAAGAGGATTATTTGTTCTTTGTTGTCTCAAGAGAGTCCCAAAGCACTATTATCACTAGGCTTAAGTTCATTTTTTGGGCTCTATAGTGCTACTGGGAAATGCTTGGGAGGGATCAACAAATACACACCTCCCCAAATAAAGAGCTGGAAGACAATGTGAAATAAAGAAGGAATAAGAACATGGAAAGTTTCCATGGAGAAGAGTAGCCACAGCTTGGTTACACAAGAGCTTCATCTATTCCAAGTACAGTAAATGGAAATAAAACTCTGAGTCAAACCTTATTTGTCGTATTAATTCAGCTGAACATAAAGTCACAACAGAGATGGAGGGAAAAATATTTAAAACAATCTTAAATAGCTTAAACTAAAACCAATCATTTACCAGCACACAGTCACAATACAAGAAATTAGCACGCAAAATATTAAGAACCTATCATGTCTTTAAAATATCTATGGGCCACAAATAGAGGTGCACAAAAGACAGATTATGAGCAAATCTCAACCTCTTATGCCATCAATTCTCAAGTTAATTATCTGATAATCACCATGGCATTCATTTACAGAATAAATATCCCATTTAAAATTAAATCTGCACGTAAATAGAAAAAAAGTTAATTAACGAAACAATAAAGTACCCAGCAATGTCTAAATGCTCTGCTGATTCCACTCCCCAGTAGTGGCAAGAGTCTGATACAACTTTGTGCTGAACTCTCAGGTTGAGACACTGGGTCTATACTTTTAGCAGCAACCCGACACACGCTATCACAAAAAATAAGTTGCAAGATTGTCAGTGACAAGGAAGCAAGCACAAGAAAGCCCAGATCCCACTTCAATGCAGCTTATCCTTATTTTTACCTCCATCAAATAAAGGACATAAGCATCCATGAAAATCATATGGTTGCATCCTGAGCTCAATAGGGATAAGCAAAGAACATGCTTAAATATTTTGCAGAATTAGATCCACAATCTTAATTTCATACTGCAGTTATTCATTCTCAGAAAAATCTGTTTCTATGGAAACTTATTTGGGGATCCAGCAGAGAGACTTTTCCCTTTGATTCTCACTTTTAGATTCAGTCTTTCCTTCTGTCTCTTTCTCTAGAGATGTTCTAAAAAAGCAGATTTCCGATTTCTTTGCCTGTTTCACAGCAAACCGCTACGTCTACGTTCCCTCATTTGTTAAGCAGAGAAAATTCCCAACTATGCTATTGTGATAGCGTGAAGTCCTTGAATGGAAGACGTTGTAGAAAAAGAAAGGATAATGGATAATCTAAAAGCTTCATCTTGCCTAGTGGCCTACATATTAACATGATTTACTGTGCTGAAAGGTGATTCTAATGCTTTCAGAAGCCTTTCTTGGGGAAAAAAATAGCCCTGTTAGGGTGTGTAGAGGAAGAGAAAATGTGAACATTTCAGTGGGTATGAGGGTTTTTTTGTTTTGTTTCTTTGTATCATCAAAGTAAACATGGAATAAGAACATTAAAAAAATCTGCATGGTTGGACTATCTACTTCCTCTCCTTGTCTGACCCATGGTCGAAAGCACAGGCTTAAAGCAAAATACAAAAGCACAGCAGGCATATGTGATATTTCCCCAAATCTCTACCGACCCACTGCTCAAGGGCTTACCAAAATGCTTCCTTCATGGCTGGCAATGCTCAGTAGGTTCCTTCACCAATTACCTTCTCCTGGACAACACGAAATTACAGCACAACATCCCACAACAAGGAGCTTTCCAACTTAACTTTATGTGAAAACCCTGCCCCTTTCTCCTTCCTTTAATTTTGAGGCTGCTGCCAGCTAGCTCCATCAGCATCCTGCTGCTCTTATGAAGGGAGAGAAGGAAAACCCAGACACTGCCAGTCCTTTCCTTGCCATTTGAAGCCCCTCTCATTTTACACATGAAGCTGATGAGACTGATCTTTTTTTGCCACCATGCCTCCCTTTACAGAGACATTACCTATACAAATGTCATCTGCTGTTTCATTATGCAATCCCATAGTGCCCTGTGCGCTTCATGAAAGCCAGCCCTTGTTACTAACGCCTTGACTAACTTAATACTCCCTTTCTTTGCTTAGCAGTCATTCTCTCTTCCAGACCATTTCTGTGTTCATTGAGCAGTACAAGTCTCATAGCTCCCTTTTCTGTCAGAGCCATTTAGTTTCTTTTCTGCCTGGTATTTTTAACAAATAGCTTATCTGTGCAAGGACCTGCCAGTTTTATCCTATTGTTACTTAGTTTCTGTAATAACAATGAATATTGTGGAGTCTCTTTTGGCTCCACACAGGCTACATCCATGAGATTTTTCTCATCAACATGCTGACTCCTTCAAAGAACCTAATAGATTTGTGAGTCACGTCTGCCTTTTTCAATAGCCAGATAATTTTTTCCTTGCTTAGTGCAGAGGTCAATCCTTCCAGGTGCCTGCAGGTCCTTCAGCCTTCCCATGTCTGGCTGATCAAGCACACCAGCTTGCAGAGACATCCAAGTCTCTGGATACCTATAAAAGATATACAACAAACTTCAGCCTCACCTTAGGACCTAAAAGCCTTGTGCTAGTGAAGAATATAGTAAATATCCCTTCAGACATCATTCTTCAAGACTGGTCAGATCTTTGACCAAAAGAGTCTCAGTAAGATACAGTTGTCCCATATAAGCTACCGGGCTCCCAGATCACTGCTTGTGGATTAATGACTCCATCCCCAGGAGCCTCTGGGTCTGCCCCAGATAAGCTTTGTCAGTTGTCTTGCTCAGGCTCAACTATCTGCCCAAATGATGGCACAAAATGAGCTACCTGACCCCCTGTACCTTTGCCTCACCTGGGGAATGCAGCAAATTGATGTTCACGCTCTGAGACCAAAGAGTGGGATGACCTTTGTACAGCCTGTACAGGATGTGTGCCTTAAAACATGGACATGTGACAGCAGGACAGTGTGTTCACAGCTTCCTCTGCAGCACAGAGGGGCTTGGCCACAGGCACAGCTTCTCGAGGACAGAAAGCAGAGGAAACTGTGCAGCACTGACAGTGCTTCCTCCCTGTCCCTTTAGACCTTCAGTAATTCCTCTCTGAATTGCCTCCCTCTCTTAACATTACCAGGCAGAAGCGTACGTCCCATTTCATTAAGCCTGTAAGCCACTGGCTGGATGATATCTGACTTGCATCCGTTTGCAATTTAAAACGCGCATTTGCTTCAGATCAAAGCAGCAGCGGCAGCAGGAACAGAAATGAGCATCTCGCAGTCTCTCTCTCCCTGGTTTCATTGCCACAGTGTGTTTCCCTCATTACCAGGGAAATGAAATGTCTTTACAGTTCAGGCTGCCTCTGCCTTTTATCCCGTGGCCACTGCATGAGGCATTACTATCACATTTAACATTGATTGGTCACGGCCCTTCTCTTTTAAATGGGACAGTGCACCTCTCCTCACTATTAGCATCCCATGAGGGGTCTCTGAGGAGTCACAGCCCCTCCTGGTATGTCACGCTGGTCCCAGCATTCACCCATTCATTCCCTCATGCTTAAAATAACGATAAAACCAGTGTTTTTCCCCCAGTGGTGAATTTTCCCACTTAGTTGACAGTCCTAGAAACAAATGTTCCTCTCACCCCTACAGGTAGCAGGTACAGTATGAGCAAGTCCAGAGACCAGGCCACCCTCAGCATGCTTTGCCTTCCTGATGGTCCCCAAGGAGGTCTGAGGACAGCACCATTGTGAGGGCACGTTTTGGGGATGCTGGAGGGTCACTTCCCTCCCTCTCCCCTTGCTTTGCCCAGCAGCTCAGGCACTGGACCTCTACCCAGTGCCTGCAGGGTGAAGGAGTTCAGTGCCAATTAAAAGACAAAAATACCCCGTGCTTGGATTATTCTGCTTAAATAAAACTGCTGATGGAGGTGAGTGGTTTGCCGTGGCAAGAGCAAGCTTGCACCCACACATCTCTGAAGAGCTCACTGGCACCGGCTATAGAGGAAGACTCAGATCCCTGCCATATTACTTTCCTTAGAAACACACAGGGAAAAAAATTGTAATGAATGAATGAAAGCAGGGAAGCCCAGATGAGCACATGTCTGAATTTGTGGCCTGTGGTATTCTCTTTCCTGTCCAGATTCCCAAAGCAAGTAGCATCTGGACCTTGCTTTCCAGCTTGCATTTCTAAATAGGAGCTGCTAGAGAAACACACCTGTGTTTGGTTTAAAGCATGTCCGTGAAAGGATTTTTATTTGGCTTTTTAAATGCCCAAGCAGGCAGGGAACCATTAATCTTGTCAGTTCCACGCCATCAAAACCAGCCTCTTTGCTGGTGACTAAAAGGACACTGAGCTGGTCCCTCCTGCTTGCTGCAGTAGCAAAGCCTGCCAAGATACCACATTACCTCTCATCCATCTTTCCCACCCTGAGCCTCACAGCTGTACTGCTTCTGCCACGGAAAGCATCGCTCTAGGAAAAGGGCTGCCTTTTCCTGCCCTGTGCAACTGCAATTATGTGTAACTGCAATTATGTGTAACTGCAACTATAGCAATAATTATGACTGTAATGCCATATTATCTGCTTCAAAGAAAAGAAGGAGAAACAGATGATTGGAGAAGAACAAAAAAAACCCAGCAGCAGGCAGTTATGATGCAGCAGTTTCTTAAGGAAGGTTCAGAATCCTAGCAGTGGTTCTGCTTTATCTAAGGTGCCAAAAACCAAGTCCAAAGGATGCACAAAACAAGCTGCAGGAACCAGCTGGAATGCTCCAGTGAAACCAAAGCACATATCAAAACTGCTTCTTTTATTTCCAGTTTTTAAATACTTTATCACAGGAAGAAAACTAAATGTCAAATTTCAAAACCAACTCAGAGTTAATAGGAAGTAATGAAGAGATGCTGCTTGAGAGGGAACATCCCAGAAGACCTCAGAGTCATTTGTTTGGAATAATTCATTGAAAGTTTGGCAAACTTCCTCAGTAGCGCTGGCCTGGCAGTACAGGACAGTATGCTGCTGCTGTGTCCTCTGCTCCAGGAGAACAGGGCAGGCCAGGAAACCCTGAGCCACCATCCACAAACTATCTCCTTGCTTATAAACCACTTTCTGCCACTCCTGCACAACCACCAGCTCATCACTCACCCATCCTCCCTCCTTTCAGAATAGAGGAACCTTTCAGAGTAAGGTCCTCAATGCACACATCTGCAGTTGAGAGTCAGTGGTATGATCCTTTGTCCCACTGCATGTTGGGGGAGTGACTGAACACTGGCCTTGCTCCCGCCCAAAGGCAGGTGCCATAAAAGCATTCCAGGAAGGCAATGCAATGCAGGGGTTATAATTCCCATCCATCCCGCCCTCACATCATCCATCTTCTGAACAGTGAGGAGCTGCCTAGCTGCAGGGATGTGCTGGCTTGTCTGGGAGGCACTGCCTGCACTGCTCTCCCCTTGCCTTACAGTTTCCACACCTTCCTATGGAAACCTTCCACACACAATACAGCGCTTGTGTTTTTATAGCCCCACACAACCACTTCCCAGTGGACCAATTCATCATGGACCAAGCTTTGTGTTGCCCTGTACCCGTTCAAACTGTTTTAAAAACTGTGAAGGGACCCTGGACCTTCCCACCACATGCTGCCCTCACCCAGGACATTCCCTGAGCAAGGGCAGGTCTGGTGGACAAGGTGCAACAGAGGCACCTGCTGTGCTGCAGCAGTGTCTATGCTGCTGCACTGTTCTCTCCCAAGGGTCTATAACAGCTAATTATATATTTTGTCAGCTGTTCTACTTTACATCACAGGCTGGATTTTGATGCCTTAACAAAACCTTTAGGCAACAGTTTGAACAAAATGTGTTATGGGGTGGGTGAAGGTGGTCAAGAGCCCCAGCATCAAAATCAACACCATCCCCCTGACCCACCAAGCATACATATCTCTCTCCCTCTCATACATTTGCCTCAGGTGACTGAAATGTCCTCTTTAAAAATAGAACTGGTTTAGAGCTTTTGTAGTGATAAGTTACAACTCTTTTCTAAGTTCACTCATGGAAAAAAATGCATCTTAAAAATAGAGGTGAAAGGTTTAGTGGTGACCCAGCAAAGCCAGGAAAAAAAATAAAAAGATGGAAAAAAACCCCACCACTGCAAAACCACACATTCTTCTTCCAGACCCTTTCATCAAGGCCCTGGGCATGCTTACAAACTTAAAACCGCTAAACCTGTGTGAATAGAAAGCTGATACTTGCATAGGTCTGTGGTTAACTGAACAAAAAAGGAACAGGAGAAGAAAGTGCCTTGTTGATAGAAAAACCTCCCTCTCTCTGACTACCTTTCCCCCTGCAACAGTTCACCAGACACAAAAATCTCATATTGCAGCAGAGTCTGCAGCTTTTTACATGAAGATCAGATGGCAGGAAAGACACCTCCACAGACCTGGAATGCAGTGCCGAGGTGGCCAGTGTGGGCTTGGGAGATGCACCAAACTCAGCCAGGTCACTCAAAGGGCTCGCAGGGCTCACAGAGACTGACCCACACACACGTAAGCTGCAGCAGGGTAGGGGGTGTCCCCAGCAGTCCTGCAATGGGTAGCAACCTCAATAAGTCAGATTTTTGATAGATGGTCTTGGTGAGGTTTATCCCAAGACATAAAGAAGGGGTTGTCAAGCCATCTGTTTGTGGTTTGCTGTGATAACACCTGAGGAGGTGAGAAATAACAGGTGACGAAAAAAGGGAAAAATCATATTTAAGAATAAGGGGAAACCAAACACCCTCTTCTTCTTAATCACAATCCTTAGGGAGATACAGGGATAAAGCACTTACAAGCATCTAGAAGAATGTGAGGGGAGAAAAAAAAAAGGAAGTTTTTTGTTTGTTTAAACAAAATCAGAGCACATCATACCTACTTATCTCCCCTGCAAGAAGACTGCAAGCCTTGTGGGAAGGGGTAAGCAGTAGGTGTCCTATACTCTTGATTTTACCAAGGTCTGTGAAGCATTGTTCCCAGGTAATCTTGAGCAAGTTAAGGAAACAATCCAAATGACAACACAGAGGAGCAGCACAAAATAGGCAGGTAAACTATGTGCATAGATTTATTGTTAATAATTGGTAGTCAAAAGCAGTTCCTTCTTTCCTTTCCCGTGCCCTAACACACCTACATCTCCTTTCTGTACCCCCTAAATATGAGCCAGGCACCAGGCAGCCAACTCACACTGCAGCCGTCCCTTGGTGGGACAACTTACCTGCCTCCTCTCCTTTATCTACTTTTCATGAAACTTGTAGGAGTTTAATGTCCTGGGAGCATCTGCTTCTTTGTCAAAGAGACCAAAACAGCATTATTGAGACAGGGCTCAGACAATCAGACAGCAGGATCTTTCACAAACTGGTGTGGAAAACTGCTCAACAGACCCATGCAAACAGTGCTCCAATTAGATAGGAAAAGTCAACAGCCTGAATATTCAGTGAAGAAACAACTTGCTAGACAGTAAATCTGCAGGAGAGGAGCAGAGAACTGTGAGCCAAGCACAAACAGTGCTGTGTTGTCACACACAGACAGAAAATTAAACATCCTATTGAGATGTGTAAACGGGACATAACTCACAAGGCAGGGGGGAAACCTCTACAGAGAGCCCCACGTGCAGCTCTAAGCACTCACACCATGGGAGAGATGGATGGGGTCAGGGCAGCAAAGGGAAAAGCTGCACGGGGCCCAGAAAACACATCCAGCAGGAAAAGACTGAGCAAGATGGAACCAGCCAGCATGGACAGAAGGGGCTGAACAGGGAAACAGGAGCAGTACTCTTCAAACATGTGCAAAAAGTGCATTTGCAAGGGACTGAAGCACCTACCTGTTCTTCAGGATAAAGGACAGGCAGCTTTTCTAATTGTAGAGAAAGTAAAGGACATGAACAGATCATCTAGAGGGGCTGTGGTGACTGCAAATCTCTCTCTGGTCAAAGGAAGCAGGTTCATAAACATCTGCTGTGACTTCTGTATAGCTGCTTTTGTCTGAGGACAGTGCCTTGAGTATTACCCTGACACCTGACCTTACAACTTGCTGAGACCACATCCCACTTTACACAATTAGAGGATGAATATCCCTTGGCTTATACAGACTGGATAGAATTTTCCTTTCCTCTAATGCATCAGCCAATCTTCAGGTACCAGAGCTCTTCAGCATTGAAAAGGTGAGCCCAAGCTGGATTCCAGAGCATACAGGAGCTGCCTCTCCTAAAAAAGCACACACATGGGTTTTTTTTTTTATTACATGGTACAACCTGGACATGTCCAATACAGGTCCCAGGTATGCAGCTTCCTGACCCACAGACGGCCCAGGCATGAGGTGCTGGATGCTGTCTTCTACAGCAGTCCCAGCAAAGGAAGGAACTGGAAAGTTTGTACACTTATCTATAAGATGGCTTCATGTCCCCCTCTTCCTTCTGGGATGCGAGATTCCATGCAAGTCCTCTACTGGGTCAACAGGTTTTGGGTTTTTTTGTGGATGGCTGTGCTACCCCACCCTGGACTTTCTTCAGGCCCAGCCAGCCTTGCTCAGTCCTCATGTTCCTGTGACAGGTTTTGTGATGAAGACCCATTTCATTTTGGAGAAGATGCTCTTTGGGCACAGTTGCCTTCAGAATGTGAAAACAGCAGTGTCTGAGAGCTTCCCCAGCAAAGGCAAATGCAGTAACTTAAATGGGACACCAGTATTCTATTTCCAGCTCTTCCACTGGTTTTTAGTCTGCATACCACATAGATTTTTGTCAAGATGTCTAAAATGAGTAACAATTTGGTATTTTTGTGTCACAGTGCAAAAAGAGCTGTTTTTTCCCTTATTTCTGCAGTGGAATAACATCACTTCCATCCACAGTGGGAGATGTGTACTGCAAGGACCTCAAATATGACACAAGGAACAGAGTGTGAAATGAGTGGGCACCTAACCTAAGAGACAGGACCACTTTATGAAAATCCTAAAACCCTTGCTTAGTAATTCAAAGTCACTTCACTCCATTGAAAGCAAACACACAATTTCAAGGATTCATTGCAAGAGCTACTACAAAACAATAAAAAGCCCCTCTGCAAAGTACTCAGTCCTCCTCAACTGTCCAGCTCCACTCCTTCAAGTTACAGCTAAGTTGTCTTGACCTCTCTATTCCATTCCAGTTCCATTGACTGGTTTCCTATGATGTTGCCCTTCTTGCTCCTTCTGTATTTGCAGTGCCAACAGAAGACAGCAAGGGCCAGGAAAAGGATCAGAACCAATGGTAAGTACAGGATGAAGTTCAGCAGTGATGGGGATGAGCAGATCCTAGACATAACAGTTGACTCTGTGGGGGAAAAAAAGAAAGATAAACTAAGTGAGGCCCCAAGGTAGTGCGAGTTTCTCTCTCCTACTGTTTCTGCAAGTTACCTTCTTAACACTTTCCCTCACTCTTCAACAGCTACGAATTTTTAAGAATTGTTATAGGCTACCTGAGGAGATGGGGGAGAGAAACCAGGTAATTTGCCTCAATTTCCTGTCTGGGGAAGTCAGATAAGGCCACATCTCATTCATCTGATACATTCCAACAGAAACAGCATGGTTCTTCAGCTGACCCATTCCATACTGGGCTCAGTAAGGAAAAGTCACGTACCCTTCACCCCACTGGGTCTCTGCCCAACACCAATGACAGCAGCGTGAGGTAGAGATCTGTCAGAGGCTGCACCACTGAAGAAGAAGAAACAAGAGGAAAGTAAAAGAAACCAGATCAAGAGGTCCCTGTCCCCCTCAGACACCTGCCCCTCCTTGCTTCTGCTGCTCTGCTATTGTATTTCAGCCACACTGAGCCTCAGGCAGCTGTGAGCACCATCCTTATCCCTGGAAGCTCCTGAAGAACAGCCCCCAACCAATTAAGGTGGAGGTTGCCTGTACTGCTGGTAGACCTGCTGGGTACTTCAAAAAACCATGTTTGATTAGTCCCATACTGGCTGAAAAGCTCTTATTTTGAAGCATCTCCATTCTAGTGCTGCGCCCCTTACAGTCCCCCGTTCATTGTGGCCATCAAAGTCTCCTCACATAACACAGAGCTTCCACACCTCAGGCTGACCTCAGATCCACCTGGCCTATCCTGAAGGGTCATGCCAACTCCTTTGGGCCTGTTTTATCCATCTCAAAGTGTTGTTCCTCAATTCTCTTTACCCAAGACCCATGTGCAGGTGCTTTGCTATTCAGAAACATGCTTAGCATGTTGTTCTGCTTGAAGCTGTCTGTGGGGGACACAGCCTGGTGGGCCAGGTGGGAACCAACCTTGGGGCTACTCCTTGCTGTGAAACTACCTCTCTACCTCTGAAGCTCTGTGCTCCATCCACATAGATGGAAGCACCAGTTACTGTCCCATAAGACAGGGAGAAACCTCCACAACACCAATGCCTCTGTAGCACTAGGAAGATATCCTAAATGGCACCAACAGGGATCAGAGCTGAAGTTACTCCTGGATACAGGTATACTTGCACATAGCTGTGTTGTTACTACTTGGAAAACTCCCAAAACATTAAAATCCATGAGCTAAGGGGGCACATCAAGATCCTTGCATCACTGGAAGAACACACATGCACAGACACATGGCCATCCTGCNGGGGGGGGGGAAGAAAACAACCCACCCAGCTAATCTTGTGAAAACCATGAAAACCACTTGGCAAAAAACACTCCTACAAAAATCGTTGAATTTACCAGCAGTTACTGGGCAATTTTAACAATGGTTATTCCACCAGTAATGGATAAGAGACAGAGGGAACTGATGAAGTATAAATCTGAGTGCTAGAGGGAGCCATGATGGACAACAGCAGCAACACAACAGTGGGGAGATGAAGGCCTGTCAGTCCCTCTCTGTGCAATTAAACCTGGATTAGCTCTCCTGCAGGTGCAATCATGAGAGTAGGCTCCGTGCCTGCCTGTGCCAGTAGCAGGCACAAGGGAGGGCTCTACAGAGTCACCCTTTCCATGTCAGTCAGCACTGGGAGTTGCTGCAGAAGCCATAAGCCCACGTAGGCACCCAGGCCAGCTTTGGAAGTGGCAGATCCAGAGCTGAATGCATGAGAGCTGCAGGATCCTCTCAGCTGGGTGTAGCGTGATTGATTTCAGAGTTTATATTTTTTCCTCCACATGGGTCATCCAAGCCTCCTATTTCCCCAAAGCACCAACCTAAGTACTTTTCTTTTTCTGCCTGTTACCTCCCTGAAAACACTGTGTGCACGTGACTGAAGTCTTTGCTTTTATTTATTTAAATTTCTGCATGCAGAATTTATCTCTATCTTTGCACCCAGCATGCACCCGAATTCACCCAGAGAGAACAGAGGCTGCTTTTAGAGATCTCACTGGAGATGGACTTGCCAGAAAACTCAAACTGAGATTTTTTTCCCCAAAACAGTTAGTGTTCCAGCCCCAGTGGCTCAACCAGGAGTTTGTGATCATGGTCCTGTAGATAGCCCATATGCCAAAGCATTGCAGACACAGGTGCCCTCAGTTGTAACCTCTGGACACATGCTTCACAGTCAGAGCTCTTGATATCTCACCTGATCACCACTTCCAATGTTTATAACACCAAACACCTGGGTTTCAGCCCTGGCAAAACAGCAGGACTGGGATGTCATTGCCTCCCCTACCAGACCCATAGCATGTGTCACTCGAAGGGCTCCCAACACAACTCTGGTGATCTCCCCAGCACTAAGCCCCCCTGCAATCCCTTAGCAAGTCCTCCCAGCTTCACTGCGTGTTTGCTGTTGCAGCCAGCATTGCAAGCAGACAGCTGCCATTCTCCTCCCCATACCCCCAGC
Organism: Campylorhamphus procurvoides; assembly: GCA_013396655.1. Taxonomy (NCBI): domain Eukaryota; kingdom Metazoa; phylum Chordata; class Aves; order Passeriformes; family Dendrocolaptidae; genus Campylorhamphus; species Campylorhamphus procurvoides. The sequence goes on along the minus strand of WBMV01002155.1, from coordinate 304,033 downwards.
ATGCCTATGGGAAAATGAACAGTGCAGGGTGAGCATCCAGCAGCGTTACCTGGTGGGATGGTGGTGAGATGGGTGTACCCTGAGCACGCCGAGGCTTGCAGAGCCCAGTCCTTCCTCTCACCCTGCTGCTGCCACTCCTGCACCTGGCAGTAATACACGCCAGCATCACCCCTTTCCACACTGCTCAGTGTCAGGCTGAAGTCACCAGCAGTGGGACGGCGGAGGTACAGCCTCCCAACCAGGCTCTCCTGGGGGTATTTGATGGTGCCATCGTGGTGGAGGGTGAGCAGGGCACTGTCACGGCCACTCTTCTTCACCTGGAACCAGGTGGCTGAGAGGTGGGTGTCAGGCAGGTGGGCACCCTGCAGCAGGCAGTGCAGTGTCACCTCCTCGCCCTCCCTTGCCGAGATGCTCTGGTTGGTTTTCTTGATCTGCAGTTCACGCTCTGGGATAGGATGCAAGCAGAAGGAGATGTTGTGACATTGCACTGCCACAGAAACACCTCTGCCTGTGCCCACAGGCTGATGGAAACCTGGAGCACAGTGTGGGGGATTGGGATGGCCTCTTGCAAGAGCTTCTGCAGGATACTCACAGGATCCTGTGACTCATTCTCCCTGGGGTGTCACCCTCCCCATCATCTCTGCCCCCTATTCACCTTCTGCTGGAATTCTTCCTATCTGCTCCAAATAAGCAATAAGGCATCCTTTGGACCAAAAGCTATTTAGAAAGTTGAAATTCTCTGATTCTTTTTATTTAGGGCTGCAACCCATAACAAAGTGAGGCTGACAGAAGGAAGAACCGAGCCAGGGATACCGACCATGCACTCCAGCAGTGCAGTGATTAATGTGGGACTAGCTGAACTCTCAGTCCTGTTTTTTAGCAGCAATGTGCTGCAGGCTAAGTAAAGCTGAGTGTCTTGCTTTAGGATGCTTCAGGAGTACCGGGAAAGGGAAGCTTCTCTATTCACAGCATTGAACAACCAATCAACTGCACCGTGTATTAGAGGGAGAAGAAAATGCTACAATTTGCTCTGCATTTGACTTCATCTGCCAGTGGCAAAAATAGCAGCTAGGTTGGTTTGGGAGGATGTGGTAAATCTTCCTAATTCCCTATTTCCCTTTGAGAGACACTGACAACTGCATCCCTAAGTCTCAGATCCAACACAGGAGCCACTGCTTCTAAGCCCTGCCAGTTTAGTAGAGTCCTGGCAGGGGCCTGTTTGATGTTGATCCAGCCTTCTCCAGCAGCACCTATTCAAGAGATAACTCCCTGCTCACCTGGGAGCTTGAACTCCAGTGTGGTCCTTCCCGATGTTCCCTCTCCGAGTTTGTACCAGCCATCCACCAGCCAGAGCCATTCCTCTACCACACAGTAGTACTTGCCCCGGTCCCCAAGGTTTGCAGAGAGGATCTTCAGCCAGAACACATTGCTGGACACCCTCTGGCTCAGGAACCGGGACTTTTGTGCAGGAGAACTGAATTCAGATCTGTATTCCAGTATGCCGATGTAGTTGACCCTGATGATTTGCAGGGGGTTCCCATCTGCCAGAGGAGGCAGGAGGTACCAGGTAACAGCAAGTTGTGAATTATTCTGGGCAAACACAATCCTGCACTCAATGGCCGTGTCAGCACCACTGGCAATCTGCACAGAACTGTCTTTCGTGGCAACCTGAAGCTTGCTTTCTAAAATGGAGAAACAAGAAAATAATGCCAGCTGCAGCTGCCAATATAGGGATGCTATCAAGGAGAGGAATAAGGCTATGCCAAGAAAAAAACACCTACAGAGGAGGGAGGAAGTGGATGTGCAGAGGACATAGACTCATTAGGGATGCTGGAGCAGAGCGGGTGGGAGAAGGAGAGAAAGAGCAAATTCACATAATCTTGTTTGAACAATGGTAGGGAATCCCAGTTGGGTGTTACTGAACAGGAGAGTAGCAGATGAGGTGCCTTGGAGACCCCCGAGCAGGAACGGGGGATGGAAGCAGCCATTGTGTTGGAGCTCGGAGGCAAAGCCTCTGTCTGAAGCAAATGTGTCTGTCTACCACTGCTTCTATCAGCAAGCTCACACATATGTGACAAAACCAGCCCATGGCTTTGGAGACTGTGAGCATGTGTCTTTTGTGGCAGAGAGACTACAGAGCCTATGTGGGTTTCACTAACAGTTGCCACCTCAGGTGTTTACTGTGGTTATTAATCCAAAACCACATGACAGAGTCCTGCACATCCACTGTGATTGTGCCCGGCGATCATTCAGCTTAGCACTGTACAGCTCAGGAGAGCAGAGCTGTGGTGCTGCCTGCAGATTTCCCTCAGGCAGCATACACTGTTGTTCCTGATGTGCCTGTACTGCTCCTGGTTTGAGGGACCCTATTCCCACAGCACATCATCTGTTGCTGGTACCTCTCCTTCTGCTCCAGCAGTGGAAAGGCTGCAAACCAGTACCTTTAAAGGCCCTTCAACCTCCTGCATTCCCCCTCGACTCTCCGCCAACAGTCAGGGGAAGGAGTACATGCAGGTATCTGCCTTGGGTAGGCAGAAGTTACTCAGCAGGGGACACCATATGGACTTTAAGGGACAGTAGGCTGAGTGTCCATTCTCAGCACTTTCCTTGCATAGGAGTTGAGCTGTGGGACACCCTGAGCCACAGAGGCTGTGGGCAACTGAGGTTCCTTAAGCTCAGCCCCTGGGTGCTGGTTTGGGGACAGGCTGGAGAGGATACACTGAGATGCTCCCTCAGAGGGTCTCAGACCCCTGCCCTCAGCCACAGGCTCAGCAGCGTGCCCTCCTCCACAGCACCTTCCCAAGGGATCAAATGGCAGCAGGTTATGGAGAGGGCTTTGGACGACAAGGGAGTTGTGGCTTTTCCTACAGGAGCCAACAGGGAAGAGGGACCCTGCAGGAGAAAGCCTGTGCGTTTCCCCTTCCTTCAAGCTCTTCTTCTCAAAACTCAAACAATCCACTTCAGAGGCCTTCTCTGCCACTCTTGAGACTGGTCAATGCAAGATATTCTAACTGATGGCTCTTGACATCCCTATATATTGCCTCTGCCTCTAAGTCAAATTTGCAAGCAAAATCTCTCTACTCACATCCACTTACACTGCTCTTTTCTCTTTGTACCCTATTGCTCTTCCTTCCCTCTGCAGACAGACACATTTTCACCAAATGGTTGAAGTGCACTTAGGATCTATATGAAAGTTGATGTCTTCCAACTTCAGTCTTTAAAAGCACGCCCATCCCAGAGCCAACTCTATGGAAGAACAAATCTTCAGAGAAGAACACTGGAGATACTCAGAAGCTGCCTGGAGACAGTCATGGACAGCCTATTCTAGGTGGCCCTGCTTGAGCAGGGGATTGGACCAGGTGTCCTCTAGAGGTCCCTACCAAGCTCCACCATCCTGTGTTTCTGTGACAGGTGAACTGATCACACTGGAAAAAATAAGACACAACTCTTAACTTCAGCTGCCAGAGACAGGACGTAGAGGGGTTCTTGCTTGAATATGGCCCAGCCTGACACCTGCTGGAGCAGAAAATGCTCCAGAGAAGGAAAAGCTACTAGAGTTCAGAGAGGAGCTACAGAAACTGCTACCTTGAGCACTTGATTTTTATGCTGTTACGCTCTCAAAGATTACCTCAAGAGGAAGCAGAGCACTTGCTGCAAAGCCTCTTTGTTTCAGCTCCAGATCTCCTTTCTCTACTGCTAAAGATCAATTACCAAAAGGGCAGAGCAGCTGCCTGCCTCTTCCTTTCCCACATAAAGCCATGGTGCTGTTTTCCCTTTCATTTTCAATTTAATTAACCAAGTTGAGCATATTGCTGCCCATCTTCCTGTGAACCCTGCCTGCCGAAACCACACTTCCTGCCCAGCTCAGGAGCAGTGGAGCATGAACACTGCAATGACCCGTGTGGGGGGCAGCTGACCAGAGGGACAGTAGGTGAAAAGGCCCTGCAGCTCACTCTAGAGGCAGGAGAAGCCACCATAGGTGGGTACACTGAGAGGTTGATGGGAGCATCTGCCTACACAGGGCACTAATTATGGGACCTCACCTAAGAAATCAAAAATGGAAAAGACCTGTCCCTCCTTTCGCGCCTGTTATGATGTCTTGTGAGTGTCCTTCCCATCTGAGGTTGATCCATAGACCAGATCCACAGGGGCATGTAAACTCCTTAAAGCACTGACTGACACCAAGCAGTAAATAAAGTGCAGAAGCAGAAGTCAAGACTTCTAGTATCTCTGCAGGCTCCAACTATAAGATTTGGTATGCGAAGAAACAGACTGGTGATTTTCATGATTTGCAGCTTCATTTTCTGCAGGTTTGCCTCACCCTATGGCTTCTAGAGTCAGCTTCCTTCCCAAACTTCTCTACCGTCCCAAATATCCTTTGCTGGCTCATGCTGCCTTTCAGAGAGATGGTACCAGACCCAGCAGCCACCTCCCACTGTGCATCACCCTCTCCCAGTTCCCACCATCTTTAGAGTGTCGCAGCATCCAGCAACAGCTGCACTACGTTTGGAGCCAAATGTCATAATATCTTTACAGTGTCATTGCATCACCTCTGCGTAGATGCTCTACGATTACACCTGCTCCTCCTAATGCCATTTACACTAGAGAGGTATGCTCATAGGTGCTGTTTATTGTCACCCCTAGCCTGCACCCTCCCTCAACAACAACCCAGCTGGCTGTAACTCGGGTGTTACACAGAGCACCACAGCACCCAGCTCTGCAAGGGTGAGGAAAGAACAGCAGTGGAGCAGGAGGGAGAGCACCATAGAAATGAGTCTGAACAGGGAAGAAAATGTATTAGCTTACCCTACAGCAAACCCCGCAGTTAAAAAAAAAACATGGAAAACACATAAGTTCAGCTCATTGGGTTGTGATTCCAAAAATCCAAGGATTTAGAGCAAGGAACACTTAACACATGAAAAAAGAGCAAGAACCCTCCTTTGCTGGCAGAATAGGCATGAGGGCAAAAAATAAACCAAGCTGTATTCTTACACCTGCCTGCACAGGCTCAGAGGTTTTGGCCAGGACAAACCTTTCAGTTCCTCCAGCAGCCCCAGCTGTGAGCAGGGCAGGCTGACACTGTGGTGCTGCCAGGGGTGGAAGGGAGCAGGCACAAGGCGGGCTGAGGTCTGTTTGCAACATCTCTTTTCCATAAGAGGACGAGGCTCCCAGAGTGATGCTGGCAGGCACAGCAGCAGCACAGACCCTGCCTACAGAGGTGGCCTTAAAAGGGAACTCTGGGCAGGGCCCCCTGGCTGTGCAGCCCACCCCGTGCCTGGGAGGAGATACCTCCCCACAGAGCCCCTGGCATCATGCTGCTCAGTGCTGGCGCTCAACCCATCAGATCCCTGGTGCTTTCTCAGCACACCTCAAATACATTGGGGAAAGCTTGTGAAACACAGACATCAGCAGCTTTTGGGGCCAGTCTGTCCTCCAGAAGCTCACACTACCGTGGTGGGTACCTCATACCCCCAACATCCAACTGGGTTTCTTGGGGGGGCACTACTTTTTTCCAGAAACAAGGCTTAAAATCCTTTTGTCAAGGATGATCCCTAGATGCTTGGCATAATCAGCAAATAAATAGCTATTGCCATTTGCCAACACCAAATTTGCTTCCAAGGTTGCTGTGAGGTACTGAGGAAGCAACAGAGCAGGCAGCACCACCTCATGCAGCCCTGGGAGGTGACCCCACTGGGGACACTCCAGACATCAGTGATCCTGGTTGCCCTGGTCATGTTTGAGTCATTTAAAGTTACAGAAGGAGAGATGTCTGATGACAACACTGCTTACCTGGCAGCATCACCTTTATCCCCACAGCATTGGACCTAGTTGTGGCAGCTGGCTGTTCCAGGGGCTGGATGTTCCTCCTCCAGACCTCCACCTCACACTGGTACGTCCCCTCATGGGCAGCCACAGCACTTTGGATGTGCAGCCTGAAGGAGGTGTCAGACTGTGTCAGCTGGGCTTTCCCCTTGAAGTGTGACTGTGCTGTCATCCAGGCCACAGGGCCATTGGGAAAGACCTGGACCAGCTCATGGTAGGGGCCAGTGGGTGGGCTGGGCTGGAAGAGCCACCGCACAGACGCTGGCACCTTCTCAAGGCTGTAGCTGGCGTTCACTTGGCAGACGAGTTCAAAGCTCTGCCCATATCTGACAGTGGCAACTCGGCTTCTCAGCATGGCATGCAGTCCAAGACCTGCTCAGGAGGAGAGAGTCCTTGGCACTAGGACAGAAATCCTGCTCCGTGCCACCTCCCCATGCAGCACTGTCCCCACTGCCCCAGCCACCACTACCACATGGCAGCCACCAGTCCTGCTGCTCCTCTCCCAGTGCCACTTCCACTTGGTTTTACTGTGCTCTTCCAGCCCCGTGTGACCTGCTCCTACCTCACCCCTGCTCTCCCATTCCCAGTCCCCTGGGCGACCCTGAGCAGCCTCTCTTCCAGGGTTCCTAGTTTTACACTGTGGCAAGGAGTCAGGAATCCTCCTCCACTGATGCTGTTGTTCTGTTTGCTGCTTCCTTGCACCCTCCACAAAACCTGAACAACTCCCATGGCCTGATCCATCCTCTCAGGCACCCAGCCCAGCAGTATGAAAGGAAAAACAGCCTAAATCACAGCCAAAATCTGTCTCTCCATAAAGGCAGCTCTTCCAGCAATTAAAAGAGAAATCGTGGGCATTGCACACCAAGGAGGTTAGTGGCTCTGCACTCAGACAAGAGGGCAGGAGAAGCAATCAGATGCCAGCACCAGACAACTCAGCAAGTGCCTTTGTTGAGCTTAATTACTGTGATTATGCTACTAGAACAGATTTTATTTTATTTCAAGGTAAGGAGATAGTCAGACCTGCTAAGCAAGCCACTGCCATTCAGGTCTTCAGGCATTTAACTGTTGTGTCCTACTTGTCTCCTCCAAAACACCTATGGAAAACTCCAGCATCTTGGCAGAAATGGGGAATTTTAAGCACTCCAGAGCCAAGTGATCAGCCCTAGGTCACCCTGCAGCAGCAGCAGCAGAGCTCACAGCACAGCAGGCCTATGTCCTACTGATGTGTCCACCCACTTCTCCAGCCTTGCCTCCAATCTAGAATCAGGGGTGACCCAACTTACCCATGGAGTTGACTGTCACTGCTGTCTCCCCCTCTGCTGTGGAGCTCTGGCCTCGGGACACCTCTGTTGCTTTGCACCTGTACAGCCCACCATCATCTTCATCCAATGTGCTGGGGATCACCAAGGTGAAAGTGCCAGAGCTCGCTTTCTCCAGCCGAAGGCTTCCCCGAGCCCTGCCATCCTGGTAGGTGCTGCCCAGCCTCAGGCTGCCATCCTGCTCCATGGTGGCCACCAGCACCCCAGGACCCAGGTGCTGCAAAGGCAGGTGCCACCACTGCACAGACACAGGGCTGGTGGCTCCTTGCACCTCACAGTGGAGGATCAGGGGGTCTCCTGCTGTGATCTGTGGTGTGCTGGTGGATACAGACAGGCACATGTGGCTCTCTGCAAACAACAGTTACTGTGTTGGAGAGGATATTGCTGTGCACCTCAGAGAAAGCCAGAGATACCACTGCATTAAACTGAAAGACTAGGTAAGTCTTGATATTGAAAGGAATTGTCTGAAATTTTCAGCCAGCCTTTTCTTATAAATTTGGAAAAATCTTTGTGGGTTGCTTTGGGGTTTTTTTTCTTTCCTGCTTAACATCCTTCTTGGGACATGGATATATAAAGAAATACTTAAGAAATGGAGTCTCAACAGGCAGCTCTTGCTACATGGGAAGTCATCATCTAGCTATGACAAGGAAACCAAGTCTCCTACACACCTTTCTTAGAGTGGTTTCTCACAAGCCATCCATCCAAAGCAGGGAGAGCACCCTGATGGATATGGCAGTGAATCCCCTCTCCAGGAGCACCTGTTCTGCTGGGTCATCCTGTGATACTCAGGAGTAGCAACAGGCATTGCTCACAATTTTCTGTAGCAAAGACACAGGAGGACCTGGACTGCCCAGAATTCTACTGATTTGCCCCAAAACTTACTGCAAAGAGCCTGAGCTAAAAGTTTACACTTTGTTGACTGCTCTTACATCTGTCATTCTAATGTTTGACAGAACAAATTCATTTCCTGTTATCTACCAAAAATTATGGCATATTTGCAGTCTTGCTCCGTCAAGATGATCCCAGACTTAAAGCACTCCCCAGTTAAGGATCCTCCAGACTTTACTCAGAAGAGCAGCCATGAGGATTTACTAACCTGTCAGCTTCACATTGACTTGGATGCCTGATGACACACTGGTTTGGATGCCGTGCATGTCTCCAGGAGTCTTCATTTCTGACACAGAGCAGTGATACGTACCGTTGTCCTTCAGACCCACCTCATAGATGATGAGGACATAAATTGTGTTGCTTGACTTGAATGCTCTGAGCTGCTCCGACTTCACTCTCTCCTCATATTCTTTCTCCAAAATCAATACCCCATGGGGGTCAACCCTGGCTATTTCCATGCCATTGAGGACCCAAATCACTTGGAAGTGCCTGCTGCTGCTCTTCTGAGTTTCCACTGTGCAGCTTAGCTGCAAGGTATCCCCTTCAGAAAGGGAGGTTTCAGCAGCAGCAATGTCCACAGAGAGGTCTCTGCCTGTTGACAGTCAAAAGCAAAAAGGGTGATGAATGGCTCTGTACATGCTTCCCTCTTACCTGGCAGCACCAGTGGCCCTGTAGAGGGCAACAGGAGGGAATTCTCTATGGAAACTTGTTCTTACACTAGAAAAGTGATCAGGATGGAAAACTTTGTCCATGGGGAGATTATCACCCTGGAGATGGTTCCCAGTTCCAGGCACTAAGCAGCAGTTGCAGGTGAAAGTGCCAGAGCCCTGAGGAGCTGAGAATCCCCTTTAGGAGTGGCTAACCTCTCCAGAGTAGAGCACTCACTGGGACAGCCTTGGGCCACACCCTGCTCTGCTCAGGCATCCAAACCAAGGGCTGCCATAACTCACAGGCATCAGCTTTTATCAGGAGCTGTTCCATCTCGCCTCCTGGAGCTGTTTTGCTCCATGTAGCACCTATTCCTTAAGACAGAAAGGGGCACAGAGGGGCTTTATTACACAGCGGTGGTTTTAACTCTGCTGCTGGTGGTGGGAAAAGGTGTGCGAAGAGCTGATATTCAAGTTGCTTGTCTGAATCTGATGTGGTTGGTCCCACCAACCCTCCAGGTTGGAGGGGATTTGGGTTAAGTTTTTACAGAAAGCAGGAATGTCAAAACTTGTCACAGCATGGGGAGGTAGGAGGGAAGCAAGAGGAAGTGGAGCTCATGTAGTCCTTGTCCGGCCCTATAACCAACCAGTAGTAGGTGCTGAGCAACAAGGGCAGTGACGGGAGTACAAAATCATCTTCCCCTGGGCAGACCCTCTTGGACAGTCAGCTGTGCCTGAGCATAAGGACTTCACCTCTAGGTCCTATGATACAATTAACCTTCCTCACAGGGCATTCAAAGCCTCTGGGCCCCCTGGTTCCTGCCATCAGCTTGGCTGGAGAGTGGCTGCAGGCAAAGACCCGCAGGGTGCCTCAAAACCCTGTGCTGTGACTCCACAGAGTGGTGGCATGGCCAAAAAACAGCAGCCTGGCTGACACCACTCTGTCTCCTTGGGTCACTGTGGTGCCCTGCAAGTCTGAAAACAAGGGCAAGGCTGTAGTTTGGAAGTAGAACAGAACAGCTCCCAGATCACAATTGGATGGGCTTGAATCATTGATTGAAAGCAGAGTACCCAGCATGAATTTAAACACTGCTTCATAAACAGTTTGCAAACAGGAATCCCAGCTGCTGTAGATATGTTTGGCATTCCTAAATATTTGCTGGAGAGTTTATAGAAACCAATGAAGCAGTCAGGCATGTTTGCTGGCTCCCAGTGTGGTGGGGTGCTCAGCCCTGCAGCCTGGGCTCCTCCATGGGGTGCTAGAGGAACACTCCAGCCCTGCAGATTTGATGATGCAGGGCTTGAACACACGCTGCAGCTCCTCCATGGCAATACCAGCAGGTCCAATACAGCCACCATAATGCCCTCTTACCACCAACACCTCCCTTCTGCTCTTAGCAGATACCACATGACAAATACCAAACTCTGACAAGGTTTCTCTAAGTGATCCCATGGCACTGGTACCCAAAGCCACATACTACCAGTCATGACAAGCCTTCTTCAACAAGCAAACACAGGGAAGTACACTGACTGCCCTTGCTCTCCAGGCAGCAGCAGACTTGGAAAGCCTTTGCTGCAAACAGTGCACAATGAGGGGAATAAAACTTTGCTAGTCAGCCAGGTTTCAGGAAACAGACTGACAAAGGGAGACCACACTTCCCTCCCCGTCCTCCAATACCTTGCTCCTATAAGCCACACACAGGGTGCTTAGGTCTTACTCATCAGTTTCTCTGGTTTCCTGCTCTGACTCACCACCCTCTCATGAGACACAGGTTCCCCTCAGCCTCAGCTCTGTAGCCTCCTCCATCCACCCTGAGGCCTGGGGACAGGGTACACCACCTCCCCAGGCAGGTTTTCAGTGGGAGATTTGCTCCCATTTTACTCCATATTATTGCATATGTTGAAGAACATCAACTAGACACAGTCTTGTCTTGGCTGCTTTGAAGTGCTTACTGGGCACAGCTACTCACACGCAGGCAGAGGAAGAGCAGGGTGAGGGACTGCAGGCAGCAAAGGGCTTGTGGCAGGAGGGGTATCGGGCAGGGTGCCCAGAGGAACTGTCCTAATAAATAGCAGCACCAGTTGCTCTGGAAACTAGCAGCCTGGTGACTGCAGAGACAGACAGGCCACCCCCAAGAGACATCAGAGCTGTGCAGCACACAGAGTACATCCCTGTGCCCCCTTGTGTCTGTGGCTGAGGAACTGTGATGAGCAGCTGCCTGTGCTGTACTTTTTTAAGGCCACGAAACCCTCGAGGCAGTCTAACAACGTAGTTTTCTGCACACTGGAGCTTAACACTGCCAAGGAGCCAGGCTGCTGTGGGCACACACTGCTCTCTCTGCTAGCACTTCAAATGGGGCTGCAAGGTTGTGTGATTTTTTTGACATTTGGCTGTATAAACATCCAAAGCGAGAAGCACCAGCAGCTCCTGGACCAGGGGCTGCCACGGCCCTGAACCAAGCACAGCAAAGGTGGCCAGACCCACCAGTGTGTCCCTGGGCTGTGACAGAGGCAGGTGAAGGGCACTGTGAATGCAGGAGGGAGTTGGGGTCAATATGTGAGTATGCAAGGGCCTTACCCTGGCTCACAACTGTCAGTGATGTCCTCTCCGTTTGCTTGCGAGAGATATCCTTCCATGACTTGTCAGGATCCTCAATCCACTCGACTGCCTCGCAGTACAGCTGCCCCTGGTCAGATGGCTTCACTCCACCGAGGAAGAGCTTGTATGTGGTGTTCCCAAGCTTGTTCAGCCGCACATCCCCCGCCAGAAACCTCTGCTCATAAGAGGGCCTGGGCTTCAGGATGAAGTCCTTGGAGAGAATGAGAACCTCCTCAGCATGGTGCTCTCCTACTGCCCGAAGGTGGTACCAGCCAACTGAGAGATGCGTGTGCTGAGTGGTGGACTTGGACACTTCACAGGTGAGCTCCACCACATCCCCTTCAGTGAGGGTGAGAGCCTGGGGTGCCATGGAAGCTGAGAGGGTGTCTGCAATCACTGAGCATGGGGGAGAAACACAGAATCATAGAATACTCTGAGTTGAAAGGGACCCACAAGAATTGCTGAGTCCAGCTCCTGGACCTGCATAGGACAACCCCTGAAAGACCACAGCCAAGCACTAAGGAATCTGACAGCTTAAGCTTCAGATTATGTTGAGGTGTGACATGGCTAAAACCTCATCAGGGAAGAAAGAAAAGTGAATATTCTGCTGTCAAACTACAGACAGTATTAATTAGGAAACCCTAAAGAAATTAAAGTCCATCCCCTTACTATCTCAAATGCAGACTGGTGCAACACCGAGATAAAAGTAGAAAACACGGCTGAACACCAAGTAGAAGTATCATACCACCATATAGACTTGGTGGGGTCACGGTAGGGCCTTTTCTTTTGCCTCTCCACCCCATTAACTTCCCTTACCAAGTGCTCTGCAAGAGCTGCTACCTTCTTCCACCTGTGGGTATCTCACTTGGGTCAATTCACATAACCTGACCTGGGAGGACACCACCAGTTAATGCACAGAGCCTGAAAACTCCTGCCCTCCTAAAGGCTTAGCTGTGAAATACTGAGTCTGCATCAAGAGCTGAAGTTGAAGTCAGACCATGGGAGACCAGAAGCTTCCTCTCCTTTCCCTTGCACTGGCTTGGAGGCAAGGGGATATCTGGACATCACTATTTTAGCAATCCAACAGTGGAAAGAGAAGGAAAATTTGTGTCCACCAGCCCCATTAGTCCCCCTTTCCACAGCTGCCCCTCTGACAGAGACCCAGAAGCGCAAAGACAAAACCCAGAGCAAAGGTGGGGGCCCAGTATAAACCTGCTTGTACTTCTGCCCATCAGGGAATGGGGCTCTCCTCCAGGACCCACCTGAGAGGTTTGTCTTGGCACTGTAACTCCCAAAGTACCTCTCATCGGTGTTGGGCGTGTGGCACTCGTACTCCCCGGCATCCCGGTCCTGCAGCTCCGTGATGTGCAGCAGGACAGTGTCCCCCTGCACCCGCTCCACGAAGATGCCCCGGCTGCGCACGCGCTGGGTGTAGATGGCGTAGGGGAAGGAGGGGTCGATGGTGCTGACGATCTGCACCTCCCGCTCGGGGGCCGAGGGCAGGTAGATGGACCACTGGAAGTTCTGCTCAGCCGGGCCCTGGTAGCCGCTCACCTTGCACCACAGCGTGACGTGGGAGCCCCTCACACGGTAGAGGGGTCCCTGCTGAACAGTCACCACTCGTTGGCCTGTGGTCAAACCTGTCAGCAAACAAGGGGCTTGCAGGCGTGCCACCCAAAATGGCACAGAGGGTCTGGGCACACATGGGACCACAGCGTAGAACTGGAAAGAATTGCTGTGCAGTCCCATTCTTTGAAGCATTTAGTCCAAGAGACTTCACACTCCTCACAACTACAAGAATAACTCATGTAACAACAGACCCCCTGAACTTTGTCTCCAAGCACACTGGAGTCACACAACAGAGACCAGAGCAGCATGGCCAGAGGGATGCCAAGCCTGTTCATGCCTGAAGAGCATCTCTCAGCCAGCATTGCAGAGGGAGTAGCAGCCAGGCTGAGATCACTGGAGAAAGCTTGTGGTGTGTTAAAATTAAGAGGACCAGGCACTCAGGTCCTACACAAACTGGGGGGGAAAGGGAGAAGGTGCCAGAGCTGGCCACTGACAGACAAGGAGTTGCAGTGCAGAAGCCAAAGGACATGGAACAGTGGAGCTAAGCAGCAGGTTGGATACTGCAGAGGTGGTCCATAGGCAGGAACTAAGGAGAGCACTGGAGAGGGGGCCAGCAAAAGCTCCACTGAAGGCAGGGGACACCAAGAGCTCACTCCATTTCTGCTTGCAGAGGTTTGGGGAGGTAATGGCCACCCACGGATCCTCCCCTCCTGCATAGCTCCCAGAGTCGACACTCGTTCTATTCTGGTTCTCAGCATGCACACCAAGCAAAACGCCCATTGGACATGGATATTGAGTCAAAAAACAACTGTAGTGGCCTGGGAAAATAGCTGGTGACAGCACAGGCCAAGGAACCCACGGCAATTTTCTCGGAAGGTAAAAAAGGGGGAAGTAACCCCCACACACCCCCAGCAGCCACTCAACAGGGATGTATATGTCCCTCACTGAAACCCTGCTAGGGTTTCAGCTGTCATTTTGGAGTGAAACTGCAGTGCAAAAGGAGCAAAATGCTGATGCACCTCTTCCCAAGGCCACTAAGCCAGAGCAGTGCTGGCTGAGCCATCCATCTGCACCAAGGGGGTGCTCTGCTTTCCCCACAAATGTCCCAAGAAAGCCCCAATTACTGGGCTGGGCACTCACCCAGGAGGACGAGGAGGAAGAGGAAGGCAGCCAGGCACTGTGCCAGTCCCATTGGAATCAGCTCTGCTTGGATCCTCTCCCAGAGGGGCAGTGATGGGTTCTCATGGGTGATGTCGACAGCCACCCCGCTATTTTGAAAGTGGCTGGGAGGAAACTGTCAGTGGTGGTTTCCTCTACTTAGTATGGCAGGGAGAGGCTAGGGACCAGGGTGCAACAGCAAAGTAACACCCTCTGGGAGGTGACAGCAGGCACCCTGCCCCCAGGATGCATGGGCAAGTGTGATGCCCAAAGACTCTTCTGCCACTGTGTCCATGCCAGATGCCCACCTGTGGGCACCTACTGGCTGTGGGTTTGCTGTCTGACAACAGCTTATGGGCTAAACTGCTGTCTCACCACTCCCACTTTATTGCATGGAGTAGCTTGCTCCCTGCTAGTAGTGGGGGCAAGGGGCTGGATTGCAGGGAGGGATAGAGGCAGATTTCTAGGGCTGAAGCTTCCTCCAGCTATTTATTTCCCATAGCTGCAGACAGTAGCATGATGCCTTATGTACAGGTTGGGGTGGCACAGTGCTCCTTGAAGATGGCTGATCAAGTTCTGCCTTGGGGTGCAGTAGAGCATCCCCAGTGGGATGTCTCTTCCACAGCACCCCTACCAGCCCATCAGCTATATGGTCAGGAGACTCTCCATCCTAGCAGCTGCCCACCCAGCTTACTGGTTTTTGAAGGATCACCACAGAGCTGGAAATCACCCAAGAATATCCCATGGGCAGACACCTGGATGTGGGGGATACCAACCCAGCACTACTTGCAAGGGTGAGTAGACCACAAGGAGCTGCACTGAAGGGCTGAGGCCAGGAGGCTCTGGCACAATCCCAGAGGCAAGTGCTGCAGCATTGTGTTGTCACCACTACATGGCCTGGGACATCCTCCTGGGAGGTGCCAGGGACATGGTAAGAGGCTGACAGGGGCAAATCCTGTGCAGGGAAAACCCAGTCTCTAGGGCATGAAGCCAAACACTAAAGTTCAAACCAGAGATACTCTTTGAAATTATTTGTTTGGGCTCAGTGGGTTTTTGGGGGGAGCAGGGGGCTGTCTTTTTGTTTTGTGGTGGGGTTTTTTTTCTCCAGAAAGGTTGGTGGCACAAAGCATTTACCCCTGAGCCATGCTGCTCTCACCATGCTGCTGGAGGAATTGACTGAATGACTATGAATGACTAAATTAGCTCAGGGATTCACAAGCAAAAACCAACCGTAAAACAACTCCTCTTGCTTGATCCCAGGGGGCTCCTAGAGGGAATGAGATTCATGTAACGAACCAAAACAAACACAAGGTCCCTCCTTTCGCCATTTAAAAAATCAACTCATATGACAGCCTGAGAGGCTGGAAGATGGACATAGAGGCCCCTCCCTTAATGCAAGGCCTG
Source organism: Campylorhamphus procurvoides (assembly GCA_013396655.1). Taxonomy (NCBI): domain Eukaryota; kingdom Metazoa; phylum Chordata; class Aves; order Passeriformes; family Dendrocolaptidae; genus Campylorhamphus; species Campylorhamphus procurvoides. The sequence goes on along the minus strand of WBMV01002155.1, from coordinate 288,626 downwards.
ACCCTCCATTAAGCCAGCTTGTCATCAGCCTGGGCACCCAGCTCCCACAGCACCACACAACTCTCCAAAAAGCCAAATCCAGGCTGGGGGATGGCCTGTTGCAGCAGGCAGAGAGGTCCCTGCATGATCCCATGTGTCCCCTGCCACCCACCTTCAATGCAATGAGATGGAGCAGAGGAGAAGCACCTGTTCTGGGGGAAGAAGGTGTAAATGCAGGGCTGAAACCCTAAATCTCTGACTCCTAAGAGAGGGTGAGCAGGTACAGCAGAAGCTGGCAAGTGGTGGTGCCCCAGCACACCTGTTGGTGAGGGGGGCCTGTGCCCTGGGGCAGCAGGACACAGCAAGGGACAGCACCACAACTACATGGTAGGCTTCCATTCCCTGCTGCAGGATGAAACCTTCCCATCTCAGATGGAAAGGGACAAAGAGGTTTGCTTTCCAAGAGCAACCCACTGCCAGCAGTGCCCTAGGGGGATGCTCCTGTTGACAGTAAGCCAACCCACTCCCCAGTTTGGAGGAGGCAAAATATCAAAAGCATCTCTGCTACAGCAACAGAGTAAGTGGAAAGGAAACTTGGAGTTCAAGCTCAGTGAGCTCCCGACAGTCAGTGTGCAGATAAATACACACTCAGGGACTGTTTAACTCCAAGCATGCAACCCTAATGATGCATGAGTCGCTATTTACATTTGCAGTAGAGAAACCTGGGAGAATAGGATTGCCTAATCCAGCCCTACCACTGGCAATTATGATGCTCTGTGGACAAAACCAACAGCTCCCTCTTCCTGGGACTGCACAGTCTAAAATTCACCCTCTTCCTCCTTGGGAAATCAGGGCAACCAGACATACAGCAAGGCTATTAACTACACAAGGCAGAGTGAAGGAAGGGGATTAGAGAATCCCTTACAAAGATAGCATTGCCATTAGAAACCACATCAGTGAATCCTAACCCTTGCCCTATTTTCCCAAGGATGACACCAGACAGGAAGCGAGGGGGAAATATGCTTCTTAGAGAGTACAGAGGGTCCCTGCCTGTACCGACACAGAGCAGAGGACTTGCCTCTTCTGAGACAGGTGGCTTATGTGGCCATGCACCTCACTTGGTGAGCTGAATTCCTGCACCAGGCCCATGGGGATTAAGCACTATTGACCTCTAGACCTTGGAAAAGCCTGGCTACTGCTAGCACCGTAGCAGCAGGGCCACATCTCAGCACACCCCAGTGTGGTACCACCACCTCCAAGTCCAGAGCATAAGACTGGAGATCAGCTTGCCCACAGAACTGGATTTGCCTTTCACGCTGGTGATGACCATTCCTTCTGCCTCCCTGGCTTCCTTTGAAGGCACCCTTTTTGGACGCTGCTAAGCCACTTTGGGCCAAAGCTTTCCAGAAAAATGCAGCCTGGAAAGTTTTACCAAGCCCAGTGCAGCCAGGGTAGAGACTCTACCTAAGAGCAGAGCAGCCATCAGCAATATCCATGGTGGCTTGGAAACCTCCTGGATAAATAAGCTGACCAGATACTCATCTTACACACTTCAAGGAGCCTGGGGAGGGATGGGGATAAGGCAGGATCATTCCTACATGAGGGTAGAAATGCTATAGAAGAAGCTGTTGAAGATGAAAGAGGTGACCCAATAGTCAGTGTTGAATGTTAGAGGAAAGAGCCTGCTGAGACCCAAAAGCAATTAGGCAACCTTAGTGGAAAGGCTGCAGCCTGGATCCCTGGCTACATGGCTCCCATGAGCTCCCTCGCCCCATCTTGGTGCTTGGAATAAGGGAAGCTGTGGTTTCCTCTGCCTGCAGACATTACATTAATTGCTGGCTTCCCACTGCAAAGTTGCAACAAACCCCACCTTCCAAAGAAAATCAAGCCTCAAACCCTACTGTGGACAAATCTGGCTTTGCACAGGGAGGGTTTTCAGCCACTACCAAGGTTGTTTATTCTGGGAGAAAAAAACCCAGCTCTTAAAGGGGAGGGTTCCCCCATGAGCTTTTGACATTGCTATGCAACATCCCGGGTGAAAACAAACTACTCTGAGAGGGACATGACCTCTGTTCAGCCCCATGGCTCTACCACCTCCTCACCCCATCCCAGCCAGCCCTCAGCAATGACCTGCCCATCACATCTCTGTGCACACAAATGAGCACCCCTGGGCTCCCAGAGCAGTGAAGTGCAGGTGGCAAAAGGAGACAGAGACTGATCTGAGGCAGCAAGGCCCCGGCAGAGAAGCTGAAGAGGAGCAAGACAACACAGGCCTCTCCTCCCAGCCCCCTTCAGTTTGTGCATCCTGCCCTGGAGAAGTGTGGGTGGGAGCCCTGCCCCCCAAAGCCTGTCAGGAAGGGAAATGCACATGGTGCCTGCTTGGCTGTAAACACCTCTGTGCCTTGCACAGGGTGGCTGCAGAGAGCTCCCTGCATTTCAGGCTGCTCCTGGAAACAAATGGGGAGGGAAAATACAGCCCAGGGGTGCAGGCTGTAGGTAAACTCTCCAAAAATGCTGCCTCTGCTTCAAGATCTCAGGAGCTCTGTCCCCCACCCAGAAATGCCATTGCCATATACCCACGGTGACTGGGGAGAGGCAGAAGGACAGGGAGGGATGGAGGTTGCAGCCTCGAAAGTGAGAGGCTGACGCCAGGCAGGGTGGAGGAACACGGGGAAGAGCGCAGCATTAGCTGGGATAATCTGGCAGTCTTGGGGGATGCACCAGAAGCCTACAGATAATCAGGGGAGCTGGTGCAACAGACTTTGAAGTCTGCCATCAGGTTTTCTCAGCCTGGCTCAGACATCAAAGGCAGCTGGTTACTGCCTCCAATTACAGAGCACAAGGCTGCATGGCTTCCCCAAGGCTGGCCGGCTCAGCTGTGATCTCCCAGGCACACTCTCATGGCCAGAAACCTCCTGACACAGCACAAATACCCAAATCCCTCTAGCCCCTACTGGAGCCGGGCTCGCTCTGCTGGGAGCTCGCCTTGCCACTACGTGGCTTTCACCTTGGGCTGCTGGAGCCAAGCGAGATCTCGATGGGCACTGATCTCCCCACTGATGTGCTGCCAAACCAAACTGCCCACCAGTTCCAGGGAAACAGTCACAGCCACAAAAAAAAAGGGGGGAAGACTAGAAGAAGTGAAGAAAATAACAACCTTTTCCCATGGTGGTGTGAAGGACTGCTTCTTTTAATTCAAATCTGGCATGTCTCTCATGGGACATGGCTCCCATGCAGGGCAAGGACAGTGTCTTCATGAGCAAATCCCAGAGCAGCACAGAAAGGCTGCTGGGATTGTTTTGCACTGAAAAAAACATAATACAATACAGCAAATGAAACAAATAATTTAAAAAAAAAAGGCATTTGAAATCTGAAAGCAGAACTATCTGAGAATAGGAGAAACATCTTCCTGTACAATTGCAGCTTCCTAGGAGTCTGGCCACTCTCAGGAGCAAGTAGACACAGGTGGCCAAGAACATCTACAGCTCTTTTTCAATGAACTGGTGTTTATCTGTGATTTGCACCATCATTTCTATTGAAAAAAGTCAAAGAAAGAACAAAATTGGCCAGGGCACTGCAGACACAAAAGTGGGGCTTCAGGAGAGTAGATGGATTATTCCTGCTTCACTGCCACAGCAGCAGGCAAAAACACCTGTTCTGAATCTGCTCTGCCAACAGGACATAAGCAGACCTTAAACCACATGCCCCAAAATCTTGTCCTAATGAAAAGTGCTTTATCATTGTGTGTGTCCCTTATTGATTTTAAAAAAAAAAAAAGGGCTGAAAAGCCTCGTTCCTCTATAGCAAACAGCTCCACCAGTCTTTGTAGTGCATTCCTCACATAAATCTACCGAACATTTCACCTTCACTTCAGTCAGTGGAATGCTCAGGGAGAAAATATGCTGCTGGGGGACCAGGAGGGATGCCACCACACCCAGGGAGTTAATTCAGCTGCTCCCTACCAACTCCTTGCAGCACCACAGCAAAGAGGCATCGCTCAGCAGCTGCCACACCGGGCCACACTCCCATGGCTGTGTAGCTTGGCTCCGAGGCGGTACAGTCTGCCCTCCATAAATGCCCCTCTGTAACACACACAGGGCCCAGCCACATCACTGTGGAGTCTGCAAGTGCAGCCCCCTGACCAGCTCAGCTCCTGCACAGCAACCGGACCTGCCACATGCCGGCCCTGGACTGCTCTGTGCTGGTGCTGGAAGCGGCATCAGCATCTTTTACGCAAGCAGAAGCATGAAAGGATCTTTGAAGCAGAGCAGCAGAGGGATGCGCCTGGTTGCTCTGGTTCCCAGTGGACGCAACGAGGGTGGAGGCTGGGAAGAGAGAAGAGAGGTTAAGAGGGGGACAGCTCAATTGCAGTGGGCTGTTGTTCAGTAGGAGCTTCTGTGGGGAAATACGGAACAGTGCTACATGTTGCAAGGGAAACTAGGTTTTAATATTAAGCTACTTATTTAGGTTTCTGAGTTATGGAGATTCTGCACTTCAAAACTAATTAGATTGACAGAGCTTGGATTCGATTACAGGATTTCCAGAAGCAAGAGAGTTTAAAAAAAAATAAAATTAAATAGCTTCCCTGGAAATGTTAGCAACAGAATTAAACACCCATTGCTGCAGCCAATTGTTAAATACATCTAAGCTGGGAAAAATGACAACTCCAGTTGCCAAAACTCAGTACACCAGTGGCTGCAGTAGGGAGCTGCTCTCCTAACAAACCTGAGTGAAAGATGCACAAAAACATGTTTCCCAGTCCTAGAGGGAGGTGGAGGTTCTCCAAGGCCCGTCAGGAAACATGTGCCTCTCTTCAATGGCAGCGGTGTGAATCTGAAAGTGCATGGATTTTTCCCCACCCTGGAGCTGTTGCAGTGAGCAGAGCGTCCAGGGGTTGCAGACAGGCAACTACGGGGCTGGGGCTGAAGAGGGAGAGGTTGGAGGTCCACAGAGCAGCACAAATGCTAATGGAGGAAACCCCACCACCTACACAGAAAGTTCCATCCTCACCAGCCAGGACACTAAAGCAGTCTGCACCAGAGCAGCAAGGCTGGGCCAGCATTGTCAACAATATGGGAGCAATACAGAGCTATGCTGAAGTGATAAAGCAAGGTAGCAATGCAGAACTACACTTACAGCTTACCTAGCATCAAAGCCTTTGCTCATCTCCCTGAAAGAACTCGCTCTTTCCCGCTCCTCTGAGATCACAGGAATAGCAGCAATTTCACAAGGTCCAACAGCAGAGCCAAAGCAGCCCTTTTTAAAATCCCTGAACTGCCAGTTTCAGTTCCTCTTGAACCTCCTAAAGCATCCTTCATCTGTGAATACAAATCTTCTCTCCAAGAACCTATAGGCAGGTGTCCAAAGAAACTCAGCTTGGGGCCTGAGGGGGTGCCAAGGGGACTCTTGACTCAAAATGTAGTATTAACATGCTGATTAGTGGTCTGGGTGTGTTTAGCTGCCAGAGAGCTGTACTTGGCCACGCAGTAAATGCTCTGTTTCTATATGCCACCTTTTCACCCTCCTAAGGTTTGGGTAGAGCACTCTGGACAAGACCACACCGCATTTCTCTCATTGCCATCCAAGTATCCCAAGAGCAGAACACAATATAGACAATACTGATGCCATTGCTCCTGGTACCCTCCATTTACACTAAATAAGGATATCTTGACTATAGTCACAGAAAGGCCAAGTTATATTTACTCTGAGCCAAACAAATTTCCTTCAAACAAAAGGCAGGAGTTGCAGTGAACTCCAGGGAAAGCCTGCAGGGTATACAGCTTTGATTAAACAGAGATGGCAGGAAGAGTTGCAAATGTACACACTAAATCTCGCTTCTTTGTGCTCAGACTGTCAGTCTCTGTGAAAGCAACTCTTCCTTCAGTGCTGTCACTGAAGGGTTTGATAAAGTATGTGCTCAGTACCACAACCCAGCAGCAGTTATCTTACTTTTGCCTGACACCTTCAACCTAAGAGTGCCTGCAGCACCTCCCCTGCTAATCCCAGAGACTTGGAGAACATCTCTTACCACTGAAACGTGGGTCTCAGTCAAGTTGGGAAGAGGTGACACTGAGGCAACACGCTGCTGCCACTACTGACACAAGGTAAGGGTGGGTTTAAACACAGCAATGCCATGCCCAATGGTCCCGAGAGACATCTTGTTAACACTGTATACAATTGGGTCCAGGAATGGGAGTTTAATGAATAGCAACTTACAAAAGACCTTTATGGACCTTTTCTGAAAAGACCTTTCCTGCATTCATCCATGCAGGGAACTGTGAGAGACAGAAAGGAAAAGATAATGGCACAAGGCAAGGAAATTTCAGCACGGACCTGAAAGGCTACAGGAAAAGCCACCAAATTCAAAAGGATCTTAACATCTTATTTCTAATGAAATGTATACTTCTGCTACTCTGAGCACTCTGAACTGAAGGGGCTCTCCCTGAAAAATCAGAGACGGGACATTTCTGAGCTAGAGGAAAGGGTTATGCTTGTCAGACTCCAGTGATGGGGACAGAGGGCGAAAATGTGCAGTGACACAAAATAGCTGGTAAGATCTGTCCCTGTGAAAGAAAGCCACAACCACAATAAAGCAGAAAGACACACTATCCTTTTCTTCGCTGGAAGACTCACCTTATGGCAATGATTTTGCTCTAAATACTTCAAGAAGTTGGTACAGCCATTAGAAGAGACACCTTCAGAGGGACTGGACACTGTGGATAACACATCAGGACCTCAGTATGAGTCACGGTTGACTCCAATAGTCACACGGCAGAAAAGCTGCCTGGCTGAAGACTAGGAATCTGCACAAGGATAAAACCACAGTTAGAGTAGATTGGATCCACCCTGGTAACTGTAATCAAAGGACTACTGTTATGCAAAGGCAGATATGTTATACAAGTATCAAAATCAAGATCAAAATCCATCCTGGAACAGTTTTCAGAGAAACGTTATGTTTAGAGAGAACCTGAGGACCCCTCATCTGTCTCTTGGTTGAATAAGGGCTACAGCCCCTTGCTGTGGCTTCCTCCCTCCTCCCCAGCCCATCACTAGAGGGAACTGCCATTAGTTCATTTCTCTCAGCCCTTACAAGTCTGTCTAATACTTTCATACATTTATCTTGCCTAATTCTCATGTCTGAGGTGAGCTGCACTTTTCTGTACACCTAACGGTGAGAAACAGGTACCCTCAGGTTCTTACTCTAAAATACACATGTCTAGTAGCTCAGACAAATTGCCTTCTTTAATTATCTGTTTCTCCAGTCCAGGATATGTAGCCTGGGTGTTAACAATGAATCACATCATTGGTATACTCAAAAATGAAAATGTTCATCACAGTGGTTGCTTGTCTGGAACTCATACACATGGAGTAGGATTTGTGTTATGATGGCAAGCAGATGGAGAAAGAAGGCTAAAACCATCTTTCTGAGAAAGAAAATCTGTCCCTTCTGCTTTGGCAAAGGGAATCCAAACATCTCTCTGGAATCATTTCCCCATCAGAAATGTTTAATTTCCCTTGCATATTGTCTGGAGTCCTCATGAGGAAAGAGATTACAAAACATTCATGTGCATGTGTGTGTGATGCAAGTCTTGTGGATGATCTGTAGTGGGCATTGGGCTGGAGTTCTGCTGCCCAGAGTCTCAGCAGATCATTCAAAAACTCACCACAACAATGGATCTCCACTCTCCTCTGGGGAGATGAGCACAGAAGACCATTATCCTTTAGAGATGCAGAGAGATAAAGGCAAAAACAGAGTCCTGAAGAGAAGAATGAGAAAGAAGAGAGGGAAGGCAGAGGAAAGAAAACAAGAGCAAATGAGCAAACATCAAAGGGGAAATTAGCACTCCTGTACTTGCGTTCAGAACCTGCATTTGGCTGTAGCTGCACACACCTTTCATATATGTAGGTAGATGTTAAGCAGCTAAGCATGATATTTTATATTTTCCCTGTTTACCACAGTCCAAGCATCCCAGCTGCTCCACACCGTGCCAGGGCCTTTGTGGAGCTGAAGTCAGCACAGAGACAACAAGAGCTACAAAGTCAACACCAGTCCTGTCCTGTTGGACATCTCTGTGCATTCTCAGGTGCCCAGTAACCGGAATGTTCATATTGGTAGCTCTGGAAGTACCCTCTCTTCTCTCTAGCTCCACTCTTAAAGAAACTTTTAGGAACCTGGGGCATTTGGCACTCCTTACCACCCACTGAATATGTCAAATCCTTGTCAAGATCATAGAAACAAGGAACCAGAGGGCACAAGCCAGGTTAAGTTGCCAAGAAGAAACAGAATTTCAATGTCCATCTATCTGCAGCTTCTTTATTCATTTCTGAAGACAGCAGAGGTGTACTCAGACTACATCTGTGGTCTTGTCTAAGGCCCGGTACATGCTGGAGTGTTTAAAATCCCACATGAACAAAGTACAATATACCACTAACTTTTTTTCAGAAAGCCTGTGTTGGAAAGTCTTGCCTTTCTACTTGCTTGGCAGAAGTGGAAGCAAATGTGCTCTTACACTTCTGGCACTTTGTGGAATGCAAATTGGCTGCCAGGGAAGAGAACAGTTTGTCTCTATGGCAGCTCTTCTGAAGGACCTGGACATCCACAGAACCTGATCTCCTCAACAACGCAGGCACTCTCCTGGAGCTCTCAGTATCAGACATCTGCCAGCTACAGCACAGTGCAATTTTACTCAGTAATGGGAGGAGATTCCTGGTAAAGGTCTGTCCCATAGAAGGCTACACACCGTATTTAATGTGTATTTGTCTGGCACAAGAATGAGCAGTGGCTTTTTCTTCAGTTAGCATGGCCCACAGCTTCAATTAGTTGCTAAAGGCTCTTTCTTGAAATGGCATCTGTTCTGATACCTGCTGTGCAGACCTCAGCCCCTTAAAATCACAAAGGTGTGGAAAGTCCCACTGAAAGCGCAAAAGCCATACATTTCCGTGGGAGATTTGCATGACTGGGCTTCACCTTCACATGACAAAGAGGAGGCATGTCTTCTCATGCATCCTACTCAACACCAGTCAGCTTCAGCCCAGTTGAGGCTTTCGGACTGGCCCTGACCCAAGCAGGGCAGTCAGCCAGAGACATGGCAGCCCTACTAGGCTGTGTTGTAAAGCTAGTACAGCCAAGCACGTTGCCTGAGACTGGTGTTAACAGAAGTGACTCAATTCTCAGGCTCTGGCACAAAAGTGCTTTTCAGACTACCCTGTGGCAGCAGGATACCTCTATCAGCAGGTAGCTGAGCTGAGCCTATGGCAGGTACAAGGTGATGCTAAAGACTTGGTAAGTCACATCATTCAGTGCAACACCCAGGCTGTTGCTTGCCAGTTCCTCTTTTTTATCTCCAGACTTCAATTTTTTGGCCTTCTTTTTTGTGCTAAAAGTCTAGCACACTTACAAGAACAGTATTAAGATCCAGGTCATCCTGGAGGGTGGAGGCAAGAGAATTTCATAAAGCTAATCCAAACTGTAACCTGCACAGCTAGATGTAAATGACTGCTGTCCCACAAGCATACCACTCATTACTTCTGTACATGTGTGTGTTAAACTTCCACAGCTGGCAGAGGCTCTGCTGAGGGACCACAGACCACTGATGACATTTCTCTATCTCGGCTGATAGTCCCTGTTACTTCTTAAGGACTTACAGCTTGGTGCCAGCTCCCAGCTTCCTGTAAGCTCTACAGGACATCTTTCCATGCCAGCTGTGACACCACCATCTAGAAAAAAGCCAAAGGAACACACTTTGCTGTCAACCAGCTTGCACTGCTGCCATCTCAGACAGAGCACGCCACCATTTTGAACACGAACTCACCTTGCCAAAGCCTGCCTTGGCCTCCCAAAACCACTTTTGCCTCAAGCAACTTCCTCTTGGAAAGCATGTGTGCTGGTTTTGGCTGGAATGAAGTTAATTTTCTTCACAGTAGCTAGTGTGGAGCTGTGTTTTAGATTTGTGCTAAAAACAGTACTGATAATGCAGGGGTATTTTCCTTACTGCTGAGCAGTGCTCAGATGGAGCCAAGGCCTTTTCTACCTCTCACCCCAGCCCACCAGCAAGCGGGGAGGGGACACAGCCAGGAGAGGTTACCCCAACCAACCCCAGGGATATCCTATACCAGATGGCATCATGCTCAGCATACAAAGCTCAGGGAAGAAGGAGGAAGAGGGGAACATTCAGAGCAATGGCATTTGTCTTCTCAAGTCACCGTTATACTTGACAGAGCCCTGCTCTCCCAGGATGGCTGAACACCTGCCTGCCCATGGGAAGCAGTGAATGAATTCCTTGTTTTACTTTTCTTGAGTGCATGGCCTGCACTTTCCCTCTTAAACTGCCTTTATCTCAATACACAAATTTTTTCCACTTTTACCTTTCCAATTCTCTCCCCCAGCCCGCCGGTGGGAGAGTGAACGAGGAGCTGCCTGGGGCTTGACTGCCAGCTGGGGTTAAACCATGACAGCAAGTCATTTCCCTGCTGTATGATCATGCTGTCCTTGCATGGTTGCTGGGGGTAAAAGAAAAAAATTAAATCTTAAATTCAGCCATTGGCAAAGCAATCAGGAAGTTTATGTCCAACACTATTGATTTTCCTCCTGGTACCTTGGAAACGAGAAACCTCATGAAGGGTTTCAAAGAAGATTCAACATCTAATGCCCCAGTTTTACAGAAGATATGAAACATAACACTTCCAACTGTGACTCCTGGCCCTAGCTAATCAAAAGAAAACTCTCTCAAAAGAAAAGGATTGACTTAGAGTGGGGAAGAAACACGATAGACTCAGAAAACAACCATGCTTCCCAATTCATCATAGAAGTGTAGGCAAATATTTAAAACTTACTGTAAAATAGGGCTCATGCTTATTTTACAGGGTAAACAGTGCTGGAATGAGGTCGGTAAGATTTACATTTTATACCTTCAACAATAGTGTCTGCATATGTGCAAGGTATAAGGAGAGAACGGCCCACAGCTAAAACATCCAGACCCACAGCACAGACATAATCAAAAAGACTCGCTCTTTATTTTAACCATAAAAAGAAACATTTTACACAGCATTGTTAGAACTATTCAGTACCTGCATTCCAGAATTGTGCCCAAAACTTTATTTTATAACTTTGAAATTAAAACAAAAGAAAGAAAATATCTCGTCCTTCTGCTTTATGATGTTCAAGGTTGTCCTGGATTGAAATTCTAAGTGCCTGGAGGAATTTTACCAGCTTAACCAGGAGATGTGGCAATGCAGACAGAGGAAGATCACTGTGAGCCCTTAGGATACTTTGACAATACCACAGGTTGCAGCAGGGAGGATATGGATGCTTGTACTGCACCTCAGGCAGCTTATTCTTCTGATACTCTGCAGGTTTAATACATAACCAGGTGCACACACACCTCCACTCACACAAACCCTGGTCACACAAGAAATAATAATAATAAAAAACAGTAAAAGTGGCCTAGATTTTTTTTCAATAGAGAGAAGATTTCACACTATTTTTAAAAAAGGGGATAATACAAAATTGGCACAAGTAGAAGGAAACCTGGGGGCTAGACCTAACCCTCAGCTTCTAGCCTTCCAACTACAGCAAATACAAGGTGGAATGGGATGCAGTATTGCCTTCCAAGGGGCTGTCAGCAACAAAAGTTAGTGGCAAACTTCCTTCACTTGGAGTGACAAAGATGGTTTGTTACAGGCCATGAAAGAAAGGTCAGCATAAGGACAAGGGGACCTTTCACTAGAGAAGCAGGGAGCCCTGACCAAAATAACCCTGAGTTTTTTCCAGCAGGGAGGAAGTGTGCCGTGTTGTGTGTTTGGGAAGAGTTGGTGGTTCCCTGCTTATCCATTTCCTAATTATTGCGTTACAGTCATGAACCTCTCTCCCTAAGACTTAACCAAGAGCATACAGACAAGGAGTCAGTCTGTCAAGACAAAAAGTGACTGATGCTGTGCTTGGAACTTCACCATCCCTACCACCCCTCCCCAGATGCCCCAATGCCACAGGCCTTCTGTGAAGAAAGCAGATGTTAATGCAGGAAAGAAGCTGCTGTATCAGCCAGCAAACCAAACATCACAGTGGTGTTTCATAACATCCAAGATAAAAACAAGATCTCACTACAGCAAACAGACAAGAGAGAAAGGAAAATTCTTGGCATCAAAATAATATCTGAGTGAATCCTTTCCTGAACTCCCTTTGAAAAGCATTGCTACAGATTTCTGGGCTTTCGCAGTGGAAGCTAGAGAGTTATTCTGCCCTGTTCTTCATGAAAGGCAGCTATGTCTGCCTGCAACATTGGCCTTTTCAAAGCTCTTCCAGAAAGAAAAACATCAGGCCAGAGAGAAAAGTTGTTACACACATTTGTGCCAAGTCTTTCAGAGGTTCACAGGTTTTGCGTAACCCAGTTTTGGAATGCTACATGAAATGTCTTAAAGAGTCAAATAGCAAGTTGCAAGCCCCAACTCTGCAAATCAAGTCCATTTTGAAAATGTTTCATATTCAGCTTCCAAAAAATCACTGGACACCTCTATGAATACATACATATGCACATATCTGTGACTGCATGTGTATTCACCCTCATGTCAGCCTCAGAAAAAGGTCACAGTGCTAGACAAGGAAAACTAAAAACACACAAAGAAAACCTACCACAAAAACCACCTTCACATCCCAGATACTAGACCTGCAGCAACCCTGAAATATACAGTGGGATTAGTGAAGCAGATTGTCTAGCACGTAACTAATGTCTAGACTGGCAACAGCACACCACAGCCACTAACCTTCCATGAATGCTCTTCTTCAGCATCTTTTATCGCAAAAAAATCTGGAAAGGATTGAGCCCTGGCCTCAACTGTGCATCTCTCACCCTTCTTGATTCAAGCCAAACCCTGGCCGTGACATCAGATTGTGCAGACGTCCTACTTCGTTTGTTTATACACAGTGTCTTTATTCTGACGTTTATTGCTTAAAACACCAGCTGTGCTGGGAAAACGGAACTGCCTAGTGAAGATACTGCTCCTACTCAGGAGCCAGGGCAGCGTATGTGGAAGACCAAAGCAGGACCTTCTATACTATAGCACCGAGGAATAGGTCTCAAGCCCATGGAGAAAGCCCTGCTGCAGACCCATGCTCAAGGCCAGGACTGTTGAAACCTGATGGATTCTTGCTGCCCTCTTGGGTTTGCTCCTATTCCTACCCTAAGCTGCACTGCAGCTACTGCAGATATCTAACTCTGCTCACAAGGTTCAAGGGTTACCATGGAGTGACTGGCAGAAGCAGCCCTCTGGTGTGGTCTGTGCATTTGGTAATATATGGTTTACAAGTCTTCTCTAAACATGATCAGTTGGCCAACTGCAGACAAAGATACATCACTTATTTTATTCCTAACTCATACCATTACCAGTGGGCCGAGGTCTCCCACCTCTCTGCTGAGGCCAGCAGAAGGCTGAGCCTTGTCCCAAGATAACATGTGCCACCCTGCCACAAGCAGAACAGGGTCTCAGGCACAATGTGAGCAGCTGTAGTGGGCAGAAGAAAAGGTGGAAGGGTATGGGAGAAGATAGCCATAGGCAGACATCCATCAAATGCTTTTCTGAGGATTGACTCTTCAGGGTTGCCAAGTTAGCTCCTATTTACCACAGCTAAGAACTTTGAGCACTGAAAATAAAAGATTTTTAAAAAGTGCCTCAAATACCTCCACCAGGCAAGCTGTATTTCAGGATTAACTGCAACCTCTTGGAAAGCCAGGGAAGAGAAGGCAGCTGAAAACCATGAACCAATTCTTTGCTGAAGCAGGCTCATGATGGTTTCAATACAGGAACCTTCTCCAGCCTTCAGCCCAACACAGAGAAATCTGTGAGATACCAAGGTGGACAGCGAAAGGGAACAGGATAGCATGATGGGGATAGAGGGGAAAAGTAGATTGATTACAGTGAACATCTAACACTTACCAGCCTCTTTCCCATTCATCATCCTGCCCACCATGCTTTCATACAGGGACATCTTTCCAAAACCAAGGCGGGGGCAGAAATGAAACCAATGAACAAAAAGAAAACCTTAATGAATTTTGTCACAGGGCCCTGCTGAAAGAAGGCTCAACAGTTTGCACAGTAGAAGGACATGATCCCTATGCAGAAAGTGCTGCTGGAAAAGGAGAACTCCCAAGTTGCTAGATATGGCCTGATTGTTCTCAGGACACGATGTGTAACAAGGAGAAGCTTGAGGTCCAGGATGAAATCAGAGCAAATGTCTTGTCTGGTCCTGTGAGCAAGTGTCTCAACACAATCCAAGAGCCCTGTGAATCGCTCCCAAAATGCAAGTGTGTCCTGCTCCCACGCTCAGTCCATCTCCATTGACATCAGCCGACGGCGCTCTCGTCTTGTTTCCTGCACTTCCTTCTTGCAGCACCAACGGGAGCTGCAGTAGCCAATAAGGCAGGATAGGAGTCCAGTGACAGTGGCCAGACCGATGCCAATCAACAGGGGATACTTGAAAGCATTCAGAACTGAAAAAGGAAGGCAAAGTCATTAGATATCACCGAGAAATTCAGAGATCCCCCTCATTTATTCTTGCCTGAAAAAGGAGAAAATGCCACATTATTCAGTCGGGGCAGATTAATTATTTCAGAAGAAAATGACACTAATTTTCCTTCTTGATTTCCATCTTCTCAGGTTTGAAAAATTGGTCTCTTACTGGACTCCCTTTCCTCTTCACCCTAATTCTTCCTCTACCATTTCAAAGCCTCAGACAGGCCGGAAGACCCAAAGGAGCCTTGGAGTGAGATAGCAAAGTAGGACTCATTCCAAGAGGTATCCTATTACCCATTTCTCCAAACAAAAGCATTGGTTTGTTTCCCTATCAGAGGCAGGGTGGCTGCATTCTTTGTAATATGTTTCCAAAGAGCAAGGAGTGGACTCCTTTACACTTTGAATGATTAGAATTACTATATTTTTACCCTATCTAATCAACCTTCAAAGCTGGTGCCTAAACAAAAAAAATTGACATAAAAATACCTACTACTCACTTAAAAGACAGTAAGAACTGTAAGGAGTTTGGGAAGTACAGTTACAATAGTTATCTGCACAGTAGGGAGAACAAAAGGTTCTTGTTCATTTCAAGTTCATGGAACTTCCAAAAATGACCTCTCCTGGAAATATCAAGAAGAAAGCATTCAGTTCAAAACCCCTTCTGCATTCATTTTCCTCCTTAGCTACATGATGAATTGAGCATTTAGCATGCAACTTCCTTCTCATGAAGTCTAGCAACACTTGCAACTCAGGTTGGAAAGCAAAGCATAAAGTGCAGGGAGCTACATGTCTTGTGGTTAAGGAGCGGGAGGAAGGAGTCAGAGCTCTGACTTTCTGTTGTCAGCTTTGACACCAACCTCAACATGACTCATTCAGCGCGCCCCATCTGCAAACCAAAGCTTCCTCCAGCAGGCAGCAGAAGGGTTAACACTTGGAGAGGACACTATGCCCTTGACTGAAATGCCCCAGATATGCAAAACATCACCAAGAGGCAATCAAGAAAGAAAACGCTTCAGCCTTATGACTATTGTCTGTTCAGGCAGCCTTCTACCCTGAAAAATCTCCAATCAGAAATTGCAAACAATAGAAAAGGATAACAAAATCTAATGAGATTTCCAGAGGCACCTTTAAAAGTAGTTATGGGGAATATTTGCCACAGAGAGACATAATAAGCTGTCAAAAAATAAATTGAGTAGCACAGGTTGTGATCTCTTACCATCCATTTTCACAGAGAGAAAGATGGGTTTGGCTCTGATGTTGGGTTCCCGCTGCCATACGCCCGTGGCAGATCGCACCCACGGGGTCACTATGCAGTAGTGGTTCCCAAAGTCATGGTCTTCACAGCCATGCACACGGAGCCGGAACTCCAGCGGGCTGATTCTCTCCAGGCTGATATCACTGCTCCCATTTCTCCTGCTCTGTGTCACAATCCCTCTCCGGTCCAGTGAGGCCAGCAAGATGGGCTCTCTGTCCAAGGCGAAGGAGTGCACAGCAAACCAGAAGACATCAAAGGACATATCATCTGCATTTGTGGACAAAGAAGAATTTAGACACGTTGGTGAGCTCTGAGAAGTATTCAAAGTGCCACATCTCAGCAGAAAGGTTAATCTGTAAGCAGCACAGCCAGCACTGGTCTGACAGCAGAGGGAAAAAAAGAAGAACAAAAAAAGGAGAGTGCCCATAACGTGTCCTTTCTAGGAGGATTCAAGAAGTGAACTGCAATCAAATGCACTGACAGGAAGAATGGAGTTGAAGAAAGAGTGACTTACTAAAGGAACAACAAAGAGGAGATTTCTTGCCTTTCTGCCTGCTATTCTAAAATTTCTATTTAACTCCAATCAAGCAGGCCTAGTATCATAAGTAGTTCTATAATTATGCTGAACCTATAGTGAGAAGGTAGTGAAGCACTAGGTACTTGCTAGCAGAGAGTGATTTACAATCACTGCCTTCATGGAGGGCTTACAAAACCTCTAAATCAGAAAGCTCTTTCCTGAAGACCCCTTCCTTACATCTACAGTTTGCGTGAGTGAATACACATATTCTGCAGAGAGCACAAAAAGTGACCTACAAGAGTACAAAACGTTCAGGAGCAGAGCCTGACCATGATGCTTTTACACATTTTTCCCCAGAGTTGTGGGTTACTGTGACACGTCAGATATCATGCCTTGTACAAGTTTTACCACCCAAGGATATGTTTTATAGTCTATAAAACATATTTGCATCATTTCTCACTTTTAACATATCTGACAGGTAGTTGGAGTCCATCAGCACATCTAGCTCACTATGTTCATGCAAGGTCACATTGATCTTTTTAGCAGATTGGTCTTAACCCTATTAGGCTGATGTAGCTAAGTATCTACTTTAAAAATCACTGCTATTCTTTGCTAACATAAGCCTAGCAACACCTGTCAGAATCTGAAACCTGGCATGACCTACAGCACAGACAGGAAAGCTGCTCAGTTGTTTCCTCAACAGGTCTTCCTTCCTGGCACATTCGCAAACTGATGGGCCCAAACTGGAAACAGAAGTGACTATTTCTGTCCTGAGTTTTGAGTACTGGTACAATGTGTGCACAGGGCTTACTTAACCTCTGCACACCTAAGGCAGTCCCAGTGATTTTTGGCAATGTATCAAACCTCCATTTTCTAGTATTGAGATCTCTGAAAAATACAGTATTAGCAACCTGAATTTAAAACTGATCTTTTGTCTAATTGAGTTTGCTCTTCTCTAAACTTTCATATTTGATCTCCATGCTAATGCAAAAACTGAAGTCTTAAACCTACTGTTGTACTCAAATTGTTTACACATCTAAGTGAAGACAATTTTTATGTCTCTAACAGGCAAGCTAGCACTTCAGCAAAGAAGGGAACTTTAATATTTTGAAGTAAAGTGAAGCAAAGGAACATCTTCAACTCTGTTACTTGAAGAATAGCATCAGCTGGCCACATTGAACATTCTTCCTCACTGAAAAACTACTCAGGGTTTGGGGTATAATTAACTTCCTGCTAAGGTGTGCTGATTTTACACACATCTTCAGAAACAAAACAAAAATATAAGAACGCAGACACTGCTACCAGAGACACTATCTGACCAAACTGTTTTGGGATCCCAGCCAGTTTCCTGCCCTACCTGCCAGAGTCAGGTGCTCTGGGTGACAGCACATGGCCTGCTTTGCAGCCCTGCATGGAATCCCTATACGGGATTCAGCACAGGTCATATGGACCAGCAGCCCTCACAGCAATTGCTCTTGCCTATCATACTACAAACATCACTATTAGTTACTTGGCAAAGCACTCAGAGCACTTCCCTTGAAACCAAAGTTAATAAAAATTATCATAACCATGCTTAGTCAACAAGACCAAACTTTGACCTCTGCTTTGTGCACTCATCCAACTGTCTGTGGGAAACAGAGCGTCTGCTGGAGAGAGCTCTGTTTATAGAAATTACTCTTCATCTCTGCTGTCTGTTTATGCCAAATACGGTAATAGCACTGGTCCACAGGCAATTATGTTGGGAATGACCAATTCCTTCCAAAGATCAAACTGCTGTTAGCTCTTGGGTTTCCAGGTACTGTAGGAGCACATGGACACCTTTCAGGTTACACTGAAAACACCATTAAACTTGCTAAAAAACCTTTAGGCAATAAATGTAGATATTAAAAGATAATAATTTAGTCTTCAGATTCCCAGGCAACTTTGAAGAATATCCTTCTTTTGCGTCTCAGACAATTTGAGGTTCCCTTCCCTCCACATACAAAGATGAGTGCTGTCATTTTGGAATAGCTAAATCTATCTTCTATAATTACAACATGGGATAATAAAATATGTTGGCATAATACTGTTAGTCAGTATACACAGTGTGCAATTAGTGACTCACTACAGACAGTCAGAGGGAGGATTTGGCTCCAAGTACTCTGTCACTATCCTCCTTGAAATAACTTAATACAGCAAAGTCATCTGATTCATTTCTATATATCTCTGGGCTTCATGCAATAGAGACACAGGAAAATTTAGCAAAGCCAGGATATAAATCAGGTCTCTAAACGTCAGAGATGAACATGCCTTGCAGCTCCCAAGTGCTAATAAATATGTAGGTTTACTGACATAAAACAGGTCACTAGGATTCCCAAAAGTGTCTGTACCATTCCACACACACCATCAATATACTTGCATCAATATTGACAAGTCACTCTCACAATTTTTGTCCCAAATCTACAAAAACTCAACTTCAAGAACCACACTCACACTTAAACGTTTCTTTCACTGGTTCTTTCTGTGCCACACAATAATTCCAGGCATCCCACGCCACAAGACTCCTCATAGTAAAGCAAAACATCCCAGTGCCAAGCTCAGAAGGCCATCAAGGACCTCAGAGCCACCAAGACGTGCAACTGAGGTGCTTTCATAAAGGAACACAAGGCACTGGGAGCTGGATGCTTCAGAGCTCTGTGAGCAGAGTAACAGTGGTGCTGTGCTTCCTCCCCTGCTTAGTTAGTGGGGATCATCAACATGTAAAGCACATCTTTATGCACATTTCGATTTGACACACAGGACTAAGCTGTCTGGGTCTTAGCTGCTTCCCTGGCCAATCACTCCTCAAAAAAAGGGAATCCTATTTCTAGACCAGCTCTTAGGAACCATACACTTCCAGCGCTTAGAATGGAGCTCTCTCAGCATCCTGTTACAGTACTGAATGAAAATTTTGAGACCCTTTTTGTTTACTACGTTTAAATGAGGTTGAATAGGGCTTCCTAGAGAGCTGAGCAAACCACTTCAAGCCATATAAGAGGTAAACAAGCCGGTTTTGTTAAATTCTCCAGAGTGCCCACTGAGTCTGTCTGGACCAGATAAAAAAAAACACACATCTCCTTTCAGTCACAGTAAGTAAGACTTTTAAATCCCTAAGCACACAGCCCAAGAATGGGCTATCTGGGAAGTCTAGGGAGATAATTTGTGAAAATGTGTATTCAACAGAAATATCTTAAGCAGCTTTTATATCTTCAGGGCACAGAAGAACTACTATTCCCCTCTGACACACACATGCTCCCCTCATAATCAATTCAAAACACCAATCATCGCTGCCAAGCCAAAGGAACACTCCTTTAGATGGAGCAGTTGCTGCCATGTACTGAGCTTAGTAATACACACTCCATTTCAGCAGGGTCTCAAAGAAGCAGAGGAAATTAAAGCATGTAGCAGTCACGCCCAAACATTTTCTACCCTTTTGAAAATTTCCCACGGGCTGGGTACACACAAACAGACACTGAAACTATTGTGAGTTGCCTCTACCAGACAAGGGTTCAATCCATAAGTGATGCCTCTAGGAAAAAAAAGGATCCATCTAACTGTAACAAACGGCACTGAAAAAGATAATTGGTCATTTAATTTTTCCTCAGCTCCTTAGAAGAACTTCAGTTTTCTGATTGCACATACCGAGAAGAGGCGGCAGCTGACACCTCAACTTATGACAGGAAGCATATATACTAATCCACGTGCATGCTTGCATAGTTGAGTAACTGTGTGCACAAGAGCAGAGCCGTCTGGCATACCAAATGGGTTCAAAGTGTTTTGGAGGCACATTTAACAGGACATCCTATGAAACTCCCTGGTCCTTCTTTGCTCATAAGAGAACCCAAAATACAGCCCCGCAGCAGGTCTGACACCAGAAGCGCAGATGATCTTTGAAAGCCATCATGCCCCTCAAAAGAGTGTGAAAATGCATTTGCTCTGCTCTTCTTGCTCATCACATTCCCAAATGGAAAGACCATGTCTGTACTGCAGTCATCTGTTTTCTTCCAGAAGATGCTGGAAGCTCTTCCCATATTTATCTGATTACGAGGTGTAAGCTTTCCCTAACAGCATGCCTCATTTTCCCAATGGGATGAGACAGCCCTGTTACTTACGCAGTCTGTCTAATGTTTGGCACTAATTTAAAATACACGTTCTCCATTCCAATTGTGCATTAAATTGTGATACTGACTCAGCATAGAGGCAGATCAGAAATGGAATACAGGGAAATAAGGTCACTAGTGAGGAACTAAATCTGTTTGCTACTATTGCCCTAAAGGCCCTTCACCTAACCTGCTCCATTAGCCCACTGCTCCAGTCCCCTCCATCTCCCAAGGCCAAGAAGGCAGACGTCATGACAAGGGACATCTGGACACCCTGCAGCTGTTACATAAATTCCAGCTGTTCCCTGCAGCTCTTCTGCCAGTCTCATCCACAGGACCAGCAAGGACTGAAAATGGACCAGCTTCTCAGGCCCATGTGAAGGGCCCAGACTGCATTTCTCCACATAGGAGGATTGGTTAGGCTCCAAATTCTGCTCCTCTAGCAACCACAGGCTCAGAGCATGGACTGAAAAGTTCCCTCAAAACCTGCCACAATGCCATGCTTTACTCCAATCTAGGTGTATTTATTGCCTGTGCTTCATGTGCCTCATTATAGACTGTAAAATAAAAAATAAAAATAAATAAAAACAACAACCAAACAAAACCCCCATACAAACACAAAGGGGGAAAAAAACTCCAAACACAGAGGCAGAGATCTACCATGTGCAATATGACATTACCCAGCTGTGGAACAGATTCCAGTGCTGACATTTAAAACTCTGCTCTGGCTGCTCATGACTGCTGGAAACAGCATAATTTTCAACTTTCAATTCAACAGACATCCATGAACCCTTATGAAGTTGGCAAATTAAAACTTAACTATACTGATGAGTAGCTCCTTGAAGACAACACATTTTTACTTCAATCCCTTTGATACCCTTATATTGCCAGTGCTCCTCCCAGTCTCAAGCTACCAAATACACAACAAAACCATCACAAACCCAGGTGCAGCAAAGCACTGACAGGGGAGACCCACTGTTACTAACTGGCCTCTTTCCACAGAAGGGGGAAGGCTGGAAGGAACCACTGGAGGTCATCTGGTCCAACCTCCCTGATCAAGCAGGGTCCCCTAGAACACATTGCATAGGATTGTGTCCAGACAGCTTCTGAATATCTCCAGGGGAGGAGATTTCACATCATCTCTGGGCAACTTGTTCCAGTGTACAGTCACCCACACAGTAAAGAAGTTCTTCCTCAAGTCCAGGTGGAACTTCCTGTTCTCAAGTTTTAAGTGAGTCAGGGATGCTGAGGCCTCTTTCACACGGCAACCCCCAACATTATTCAAGCTGTCAAACACCAGCAGAAGCAGCAGCTGCTCCCTGACAGCAATTACTGCTTTGGAAAGGCAGACAGCTGCCTTGGGTACTGCCTCACAACAATACCTGTAAGAGCATGGGCACACCTCAACTTAGAGGAGGCTTCCTGCTGAGCAGAAACCGCAGGACAGACTGAGGTATATGTGTAGGCACACATTGCTGCTTTCCGTGTCCAATATCCCAGGGTACGACTCCTTTGAGAGCAATAAAGTTTACTCAGCTTTTCCTCCCTACCAAGCACTTCAATAATACAATCTACAGACTTCTATCATTTTTCCACAGGCAGCCTACAACTGTAACCTAGCAAATTGCTTCCCCACCACATTCAGATTTAATGGTGAGGAGACATCTTGGAATTCCAAAATGATGGGCCTTCACAAAGCCTGGTACTTCATCTCATCAGCTACTACATTGTAAGTAATTTTTTCTGCACAGCACTTCTTTTGTAGTGGCTCATGTGTAGACTTTTAAGTTTCACATGAATCGTGACACCTTTACATTTGAGTATATACACATATATTTACATATGTATTTGTAGGTTTATTTTGAACTGATGTTTATATTCACATATATAATGACTTAAAAAAGCCTAAACTCACTCCAAACCCAAATTCTGGGTTTAAGAACCAGAATTGCCCTCATAGCATTTTGACAAAAAACAGCTCAGACAATGCTTGGCAAGCAGCTAGGTTTTGAGCAATTCTCTGAACTTTTCAGCTTTTCATAAAAATTTCTTTTTAAAGTGTCTGCTATCCTTTTCACAGGAGTCAGGTATTGTATTTCTTTCTTCTACAGAAAAAAGGATGCTCAACTCTGAAGGCAATGAACGCTCATTTTTGGCATCTAGGCTGCAGGAGTCAACTATGATTTTTAGACTTTTACCTTAAGCCTTAAATACACTCTGAAGTATGAATCCAGGTGACTAAGATTTGCTTACCTAAATGGTTTTGCCAATGGACCTCCTTTCCAATTAAAGGAAAGAGGAATAGTTTTCATGGCAAATCTACTGGTTGTAGGCAGAGATTGCCTGCAGTGAGCTCAGTTGGTACACACAGCAGAGAGGGATTTAACACTAAGAACACTTTACCCTCCTCTCTCCTCAGAACATGAAACAAAACCCCCCCTTGTTTTAAATCGAGCTGTGTAGAGCAAACACACTCTCCTGTATTTATCTAGTTCTACAGCCTCACTCAAAGGACACAGGGTTGTAACAGCTGATACTATTCTATCTGGTGTAGGCAAAGGAGTTACAAGTAAAATAATTTTGCAGAAATACCTGGTTCGAGTGCCATTCCTTCCATTGTGACAATACACTGCAAATCTGCCACTTCCCCCTGGTAGACCGTCGGGCTGTCAGAATGTACAGAGACATTAAACACAGGACCTAGAAAAGAGTAACCACAATTATTCATGACAGGCTTTTCTTCAGTGTCCAACACCTTCCTTGCATGTTTTTTAAAATATTCTCTCATAGTTTGTGGAGACAGAGCTCTGAAGAAGGGATAATCAATCATTTCAGTTTATTGTAAAAGAGTTATCCATTTTTAGCCATAAAATCCTGTACTAAGACAAAGTACCCAAACCGTCAGACCTGCTGCCCAACACAGAGGCTGCTGCCCAAATCCTGCACAAAAGGAACTGGTCTTCTACTAGTGACTCCTTTAAGAGCACGAGAGTTCAGGTTTTCAGGCCAATCCAGAATGTATCTTTTTGGTGAGGCTGTCAATGGGAATTCCGGTTAAAGCAAAACAATATTTTAACAATACAGATGGTTCTGCTGTGGAACTGAAACAAAGACAATACAAGTGGTGCATCTGATAATACTTTTCTGTGGGTTTTCCTTCAGGCTCTGCCACAGATAGCTTCTTCCTCAGGAGATGTCTCAAAGCCCAAGGGCACAGTAGCTCCTTCAGTTGCTGATGATATCAATGAAAACCATTAGGTTGTTACGAAATACTCAGACACCCTGACAACATGGTGGTGTTTGATTTCTGAGGCACATAAGTTAAAACCCAAAACTTCCCCAGATTTTGACAACAGCTACATCTCTAGTGCAACAGTTAAAAAAAACCCCACAACTATTTGGATATGGCAATACTGCTAGTACTCTATTTCACAGGGTAGAAACTGAAGAATGTATCAAAATACCCTCTGTAATTTGTCTACTAAACAAGGTGAAGGAGATGAGTAGAAGGAAAGCTGATCCCATCCCCGGTGACATCCAGGATAACTCTGGGCAAAAGGGCCAGGAAACCCAAGAAAAAAACTGGGACTCAGAAGAAGGGACCCTTTTTACCCTCCCTACATTCCACTGCTGCTATAGTTACCTGATTCAGCTACCTCTGGGACAGCAACAGCAGGCACAGAATTGTGATTTGTGAGGAAAGAAAAGCTGTTGATTTGTTCTCCTCCACTCTTACAAGCCACTGTTTTAGTACAGGAACTGTATGTAGATTTCAAATCCACTGATGGATCAGTGGCAAACAATGCCTTTGATGGAGAACATTTAAAGAAATCATCCAAGACAATCCACTTGATCCCTTGCCCTCTCAGAAGGTTTCTATGGAAAGCTACGCCGATAGCTTACCACACTGCAAACACTTATCACATCATTTCCAAACTGAGGTTCTGGAAAGAAACTTGAATGTATCATGAAGGCAGAGCTGTAATTTTCGGTCAACTATTCTAGGCTAAAAAGGCCTGACCTGTTTTGGTCAGAAGAGATTACACAGCACGCTAAGAAATTAATCGCAATCACAATGCAATAACTACACTGGCTTTCAAAATTCCCCCCACAATTTCTACCAGACACAACATGCTGCTCTTTGTTACACCGTAAGTTTCTTACAGCCCTCTCCTCTGCCCCAGAAGTGATTGTACTTTTGCAGTATGTAGACATACAATCTGTGAGTTTTTCACCCATTTTGATACTAAAAGATCTCTCTGCTAAAAATTAACATTTCAAGTTACCCCAACAAGCAAGGATAAAGGGGTAGTAGAGATTCAATAGAGGTTACATGTGGACTATCAGTCAAGATTCCTATGTGCTTATGCTAGAATGTATTTAAGGAAATAA
This sequence comes from Campylorhamphus procurvoides, assembly GCA_013396655.1. Classification (NCBI taxonomy): domain Eukaryota; kingdom Metazoa; phylum Chordata; class Aves; order Passeriformes; family Dendrocolaptidae; genus Campylorhamphus; species Campylorhamphus procurvoides. The sequence continues at coordinate 263,860 of WBMV01002155.1, read as the reverse complement.
GGGATCCAGAACACTAAGATCAGCTATTCAGGTAGTGATTCCACAAGCAGGCTGCAGCCCCAACTTAAGCTCAGCATGATGGGATCCTTTTCTGGGAAAATGAACAGAGATTAATCTATTGCTTCCTCAGCATCTATCCTAATTCTTTCTGTGTGAATTCAGTTTGTGTAAATGTCAGGAAACATACACATGCCAAACTGTTTTCCCCTTGCAGCCTATTTGATTATTTGTCTTCAGATAAAACAAGACATTTTCCATCCTTTCCTTTGGAGTTGTGAAGACAGAAGTTCAAGGTCCAAGGGGATTAAAGGCAGCGTGGACCAGGGCACTCCAGCCAACTATAACCAGAAATGTCTCAAGCTGTGTGTGAACTGTCAAAACAAAAGAAACAAAGACTGTCAAAATCTGCCAGGAAAGTGCCTGCATTCCCAGCACATTCTCTATGCTGCACTGGTCAAAGGCAGAGCAGCACCATAACAATCCTGATAGTGTCCATAGCTCAGGGTCTATCCTAAGTCCCTGGAGCAAGTGAAGTGACATGTCCGGGATACAGGACATGCTTTGCTTCAGGAAACAGGCTCTGTCCTGGCTAGAGGGGTTGAGCAAAAGTGATGAAGTGAATGATTTCAATTTTGTCAGCTAAGCACGGGCTACCTCAACCCTGCCCTAGCAAGTTAAAGAAGGAAAGACGGATGGTACAGACAGCCTTATTTCTAGGCTGGAAGTCCAGGCATCTGCTGCATTCAACAGACACTGCCTTCAACCCCTGGCATACCAACAAACCACTAATGCGGAGCAGAGTCGGAGCACTCCGGACCACTGGATGTCACGAGGGTAAAAGCTAAGCTTGTCTGGTCACTCAGCTAGGACAGGCTGTGTATCATGGAAATGCAATGCTCCCTGCAGACTCCTTAGTTCTGCGTCACCAAGGACATCTCCACCCTGCCTCCCACAGAAGGGCCAGAGCTTCCTGGGCAGTAAGGCTGGGAGGCAGCAGCTGCATTGTCATTTCGTGCTTCCCCTTGCTAAGACACAAACAGTTCTTTCCCTTTGGCTATTTCCCTAGTAGGGTATATCTCCTGCAAATTACCATCTGCACCTTGAGGGTGAGACCGCTGTCCTGTGTTAGAACCGGCTATCAACAAAGAGTCAAGAGATGTGTCAGGGGTTGTGCTGTTCCCTCTTCAGCTGAAGAGGGGAAAAAATGTCTTATTTTTCTTAAATCTAAGCAAGATTAATTACAGTGAATGCTTCTTAGTTCAGACGTGAAAACTGTGGTTGCAAGTTCCTAGGGGGATACATCATCTTTGTATGTCTCTCAGGTTTTCTGCCCACATGACCTATGCCCTGGGCCTCAGGCTGCCCTCAAGCATGAAAGGACAGAATAAAGTATCCTCACAGGTTTATTCCCCCCATCTGAAAAAGCAGGAGGCTTTTTTCAACAGAGATTTGATAGCCCTGAGCTGGACCAGATGACCACTTAATCCCCTTACCCTCCACCATAAGGTATATTAGAGCCAGAGTTGTAATCACTACACCTCTTGGGAAAGATTCATGGAAGCTGGTGACATGGCTCTAATCCCTCATTAAAGTCATCCACATGCCACCCTGCTCTATAGAAGGCTTCTAGTCTTGGTTTTGTTCAGTTTTATTCTAAAACAACCCAAACCAAAACCAACCAAACAAAAAAACCCACCAAACCAAACCAATCATCCACCGACTGACCAGTGTTTTTAACCTGATTATTACTCACCCAATTTATGCCCTCAGATTAAATAATTTAGGTTCAGCTGAACCTGTCTGACAACAGGATGTGAGAAGCAGGAATGAGCTGCATGGCAATCTCAAACAAAGCAACAGTAAACCAGAGTTTGTTAGTGGGTTACAAGAAAAAATATTGCTGTGTTTAACTAGACTTCTGCTTTTCTTCAGGCTCAAGAAAAGCACCTGGACAAAAAAGAGCAGCAGAGCAAACACCAGATGCTTCCAGAAATATTTTCAAGGTTCCAAATGACCTCCCAAGAGGTCTAAGATGTGCCACAAAAATCTTGGTGTGGATCCTGTTGGTGTCCTTCATGTCATCATCCCCTTTTATCATCACACTCCAGTATTCTGGATCTGGAATCCACCAGGCAAGGCTTGGCACACAAAACCCAAGTGCTGTTGTTAAGTTTTTGCCCTCCAATACAAAAAAATCCAAACCAAACCGAACCAAACCACCAAAAACAAAAACAAAGAAACCTCAAACAAACCAATCCACTTCAAATGAAAACAAACAAAATCCAAAGCAACCAAAAAGCACCCCAAAATACATCCAAAAATCTCAAGGCCAGGGTTACAGATATAGGCACATGGTAAAACAGGTGACTCCCAGTACACATGGATGACACTATCAGGGTCCCAGCATCACCCCACCTCACTTCCAGTGTCACAGAACAAACTGGGGCAATGGCATGAACTCTCCCCTTCAATGACATCTGAGTTCATGCTACATTAACACTGGGAAAAACAGAACTCTGCAGATAACAGATGATGTGGCTTTGGTCACCTTGCCACCTGTATTTAACAGTTTGAAATACTGTTATTGGCACCTACTAGTCACCAGGGAGAAGAAACAAATCAGAGTTTAGTTTCAATCGCAGGGCTGACAGATCAAGCATGACCTGTAAAGTTCATCAAGAACAAATCAAAGTTAAATGCAGGAAAGCTGCTCATGAATTTGAAAGCTGAGAAATAAACGGATTTTAATAACTTCAGATTTGAAGATAAGTGTCATCCCCTCAGATAATTTAGAAACTCAAGAGCACGGATTTACAAAACAAACCAGCATCTCCAATTCTAAGAGCTAGGCATCATAAATTGCCATAGTCTGCTGAGAACTTTGATTTAAAGGAAGCCAAAATCTCTGTTTCTCACAATAAATAAGGTCATACGTAATCTTAGTTACAAACCCTAAAAGAAGTTTTCTTCTTTATTAAAGTAATAACAATTTTATATTAAAAAGCATCTCCTGTCAAGATAGGAATAAAGAGTTTTCAGGGCTCTTCTTGACTTACAAATGTTTGAAAAACACTATAAAACTTTAAACAGAAACAGAAGAAATTGAGGTTAGAAGTGTACCAGTACAAATCTCGAAGTGCTTAAAGAGGAACAGGCTCCACGATCAGAACTTGTTTGGCATAATTTCTTCTGTGTGACCCTTCTTAGGGCAGATCTCAGTGCTGAAACTGTTGATTTCACATCACCCAGGAAGGTAACTCCAGGATCCAAATCCTATAAGTGATACAGTTTTTGGCTCAGAAGTGTTCTGCTAATTCCTTCACATATAAAAACGAAAGGAGAAAGTGTTTATAAGCTTCCCCGAAAGTGATTTATTGCTTTATGCTCAGATTCACACTGAACACGCTGCAGGGTGGAAAGAAGTTCAAGTTGAGTTGATTTACTCAACTTAAGGATTTACAAATTGGAGAAAAAAAAATTCTGAGCCCTATTTATCTGATGTCACTCCATTCTCCCTGCTGTCCTTCCCTGCTCAGTAATCCAAACACCTTAAGTCTGAAAGAAAAAGGGGGAAAAGAGGGAGAAGAACCAAAAGCCAGTTAAGATCCAGATTTATAACAGGAAAGATCCTAATTCTCTAGGTCCCAGGTGACATTTTGGCCTTTTCAATATCATTTTACCATTTTGATATCTCTGCAAAAGAAGGTGTAGTTTCCCCACAGATATGAGCTACCTTTATTTCCCAGACAAATAAAGTGGAGCAGAGAAAGGTCAAGTAACCTGATGACAGCAGAGACCCAGAGCAGCCCATTCCACCCAATAAGCCTGTGCCCAGTCCATTACTGGGCAGAGAGGCCACAGTCCCTGCATGCAGCTTCCCTACTTGCAATCAGACAGCACCACAGACCACAACAGGGAGGAAAAAAAATTATGCAACCCACAAGTTGTCCATCCTCCAAAATATTACTCATATCTGTCCTGGCACCAAATCATTCATTCTTCAACTGAGAATCCCATGACTTGCCTTTTTCCAGATAATGAGTTTCTTCCCCTACACTATTCCACAACCCTGCCCTTTCCCTGCTTCTTTGTGAAGCTGTTCCCTAACGAACTTTACCCCAAGCCTCATAATAGCTGCGACTGGAAGAAGCCTTCAGTAGTTAAGTCTGTGGTTTCTACTTCCAGCTACAAATTAATGCACACAGGCACAAAGGCACACAATGACAAAGCACATTCCTGCCCATTAACAGTGGCTGCAAAATACCAGCCTTTCTTGCCAAAGAGTTTCTACTGCATTGCTTTTCATTCATTTCTGTGATTAAGGTTTCTTTCCTTTAAGAATCTATTCGCCTTTCTTGAAATTGAGTATCTCTCAGGGTCATTGCAGGGCATCATTTCATTTTAATTGCAAGTTAAACATCAATACTCAGCTCATATTTCAGCAGCTCTTGGTTTATCTCAGCTTCTTGCAGAGTGAATGATAATACATTGCTGTGCAATGAGCTAACATACTGATGTAATCCAGAAATGAAGATTTCATCGAGATGCTTCCCTTAAAAGTTATCTTTTATTTTTGCCTCTCCAGAACTTTCTGCCTACTGGTGAACAGCTCAGACGGAAGACAGCTCAGAGCACAGCCAAGCTCCAAATGATTCTCTCTCATATCATGCTTCTCAACATTAGATTAAAAGCTTCCTGCTCCCTGCTTGCCTCAAGGGAAAGAAAAGCAAGTCACTTCTGTGGAAGTCCCTGTGAGTGTGTAGTGGGTAAAGACATCCTAACCACTAACCTTGGTTGCCCAGATCATGGTGAAAGGGTTTGAAAATCAAAGGACAAATGCCAAAGAAGAGTTTATGATGCCAGGAGAAACCAGGTGGATTTCACTGAGACCCAGTTTCTCAGCACTAAAACGCAGCTGCAGGCTGATGGAGCCATTTGATAGAGATACCTGCATCAGGAAAGTACTCGGATGTCAAGCAAGTTCCCAGCTATTGGACCCCCACATTTACTGGCCAGCTCAGCTCAGGCTGAGGGTGAAGAGGAGCATGGAAATGCAACAGCCTCTCCCACATCCATTGCTCAGCCCTGGCAGGGTATTGCCACTGGGGCAATGCCTCCAGTGGACCAGAAGACAAATGAGATTTTCATGTGGGTGGGTAGGATCACAAGTCTTACAAGAAGCTATCTTAATACACTGGCATCAGAAGAACAGCAAGGAACCGAAGATAAGTGTGTTCCGGGCTGAAAAAAAAGGCCACGTACATGTGCATTAACCAAGAGCTCAGGAGGAGAGAGGATACACTGAAGTAGAAACAGTACAATGAAATTAAGAGAAATTTCAAGACAAACACTGGCAACTGCTCTTCTCCCGCATGTTGCTGAGCAACTTTTTAAAAAAGAGATGGCAGAACTTCTGCTCTAGACTGGAAAACAAAAAATAAGCACTGAAGAAAATTAAATTCTTCACGTGGGACAACTTCCCCACCCCTCAAATAAGGTTATTTTGCTTACAGCTACTGGACATACAGAAGGCATTCATTTTACCAAATTGGTCTAATGATGCATTTTATTCATGAGGTCATACCAGAAGATTCACAAGATCCTCTCTGGTCTTAAAATACATTCAGCAGAGAACAATCTGCCATGGATTTGAGTATTTGGAAACTAATGACCTAGTAGGCTGCTCCTCACCACACCCGTCCCAACATCCAGCTTATATGTCAGTGGACAAAATTCCCGTTTTGTTTTTTTAGTTCAGGAAGTTTCAAACAAATGCCTTTACATTAACATTTCAGATTGTTAACTAAATGGATTAAATACGTCCCTCGGCAACAGCAAATAGAGAAAGAAGAGAGGAGGTCTCTGCTTGCAGCCAGCAAGTTCTGCCTTGAATGGAAAGAATCTGAGGAAGACATTTACCACAGATGTTCATGGAAAAAAATTTCAGAGGACTGCCACATTTCAAGCCTATTGCGGCAGGAAACACTGAAGTTTCATGAGTGAAGTCCCCAGTCCATATATGAACAGCTTATATGCCCCTGCCATTCAGATAGATGACACTGCACAACGTGTATGCATGCTAAAAACACCTCTTTGAAACATCACTCAATTCAGAGAGATTTGGGAGAGAATCAAACTGGAGTAAAGGATTTCCAATCCTAGCAAGGCTCACCATCCCCCATCAAAGGAGAATCAATAAAAACAACTGAGAAAGAAATTCCTCCTAGGACTAGAAGCTTCATGTAAAACCCTTTAAGGGCTTCCTTCTGCTGAAAATGCTGCTTCTGTATTGATAACCTCCCCACTTCAACCCTCATGATGCAAATTGAAAACACTGTCTAAATCCGAGACTTCAAAGTAAGGAGACTGGAATACTTTTTATTTTTCAAAATTATACTGCCTTATTAAATTCCTGTCCAGCAGTGTGTTTCTGTTACACTTCAAGAACGCCACAAATCAGTGTAATTGGCTCCTTAAGTTTTCCTATCAAGGCCAAAAAGTCATAAGTTACTTTGCACCTCCCACCCTCCCTATAACTCAGGATTTAGCAGAGTGGTGCTTCCCAGGTTTTAGAGCAGACTGGAAAGCTGCATGGCCATCTTTTTTCTGCCCTTTCCCTGCTATTATCTTACCTCCAGTTTTGGGGAGCTGCTCATTCCCCCTATAAATAACTATCTGCCTCAGCAGTTCTACCTTTCACCATGCCCATTAGGGAAAACCTGGCACCAGCTGCTTCTTCTGAAGAAAAAGTTTGACAGCTGCCTGTGCCACAGGATGCAAGAGAAGGGTGTGCTTTTACAGCTGCTCCACAACTTTGCCATTTATCTCTGGCTCCCTGAGTCAGCCTCAGTTTGCATCACAGTAGACCTCAGCAAACAAACCTAAATAACACACCCACAAAACCTCTTCTGTGTTGCATATTTAATTCCAAACAATTCTCCAAATGGCAATTCCACAGTTAGTCTATTCAAACTGTGCTTATCGCATGTTCTCATTATGCCCAGAGGTCAATGTCCAGCAGGGATATCCAAGTAACAACTGAAGGACACAAAGTTCATCCATCAATTAAAGAAAACTGAAGGTATTTCAAGACAAATTTTGCTACATGCCAAGATTCTTTTGGGAAATAGCACTGCAGTAAATTGTGCCTGGGACCTCATTTCTCTCTTCATTCTTTTGCAAAGAATGGAATGAAAGGCTGACAGGACCATCCCACCCCCTGCTCCAGCCCTGCTACCGGAATTCACACATTCCCAGGGCACTTCTACATGCTGCTTTCCCTTTCTTCACTCCACACTCCAGAAATCCTATCTGCGTGAAGAGGCTCAGAGTACAGACTGATAGCAAAAAGAAGTCAAGACTACAACACGCACACTTCCCTCCCTTGCATAGCTCTCAGTTTTCCCTCTGAACCACGGGTATCAATAGCATCCCACCAAACTTTTTGGATAGGAGTTCAAAGTGACAAGACAAGCAATGTTGGGAGGGGCACCAACCACCCTTTCTGTGCTGGAAAACCTCCACATAAGAGCTTGAAGGGGAAGGGTGGGGTTTGGGATGGGTTTGATTCTTGCTGGTTTCTTTTATCACCCCTCTGCAAATGTCGCTTTCCCACTGTGTCTGACCCAGATATCAAGAGTAATAATGCTAAAACTGTAGCCCATTAAACCACCCTGAGAAAGACAACAAATCTACACCAATATTAATCTCTGACAATGCCGCTCTAAGAGGCACTCTGAACATAAGCAACTAACAGATTATTTTCAGGACAGTAACTTACCGTAAAACTAAACCAAAAGGCGAACACAAATTACCTAGAACTGAAAGAAGCACTGAGCTGAGTCAACATGCTCTCTCTGGCCAGCTTAGATCAAGCTGCATCTTCATTAGCGTTTCTATCAGGATGCTACACATCTCAAAGCTTCTTATAGAGTGATATCCTCATTGCCAAGCTATTCCCCTACACTCAGCCCTTGTCCTTTTCCCAGTGTGCCTACTGTAAGGAAGTTCAGTTGCTAGAATTCACCTCATACAGAACAATTAGAGATGCAACCAGAAGTCAGGCTGCTCTTCCCTAGTCACAGACTTTTCTTCTAAATATCCTGCAGCCTGCCATTATAAGCAGAATGACAGCATGAAGAACAAGGGATGAGAGGAAAGACCTCCTTTCTCAGCTGTCCCTGTGAATAGGAACAGAAAAGTGCAGAAGGTTTGCAATAAAGCAGCTAACTAGAGAGTTCCAACATAAGAAGCACCTTTGGGCTACAAAACTGCTCAAGAAATCACCAGCTTGGTTTCAAATCCTGAGATGAGCCCTTCACTCGTAAGTGCACCACCGTTACAAAAACAATTCCCATGGCACTTCCCAATTATACAATATGATAGGAAGTCAGTGCTAACATACATCTCTGATGATCCAGATCAATGCTGCCCCTCTCTCCCTCCCCCAACAACGTACCAGCTCAGACATGTTTCTCTAGAAAAAAAATCCTAACAGGCAGGCTATGTTACAACCGAAAGTAAAGGTTTCAACCGAAAAGGTTACAACCGAAAGTTGCTGGTTTCAGCCAGCAACTGAGGAACAGGATGTCCTTCTGGGTACTGAAATTCATCCCAATTTGTGGAGCTTTGCAGCCCAGCCACAAGAGACCTCTAAGGTCTTCCAGCAGCAGGATACACTTGCTGAGATGGCTGAAATGTTACCTTGACCTGACTATTTTCTGCAATTACATCAACAGCGAGGTGTGCTCGGGGAATTCAATGGTGTGCTAACAGTCTGTTTTGGAACAGAAATCCAGTTTATATTAATGTTCTTCCAGAGCAGCCACTACTAACAGCAATCTAGTGATACAGCTGGAAAATGCAGCAGCAGTTGCTACATACTGAGAACCAGCTCTGAGCCTGCAGGACCATAAAAGCTGCATTAGTAAAGAAAAACCCAGGGGTTATGATTACAGCCAATTCATTAAGCATCTTTCTGTAAACAATCAATAGCACAAAGGACACAAGTACCACCAAAGGAGACAAGCATAGCCCTCAGCCGTCATACCATTTGTTACAAAGAGTAGGTATTTTTGAGAGCCAGGGAAATCAATGGGAAAGCATCACAGAACTGTTTCCCTTTCTTGTCTTCAACACACAGCTGCCAGATTCTATACCAACCTGACATCTGGAAGTCTATCTGGATAGGGTTGGACAAGCCATTCACTGCTTCGCGCCACATGCCACCACCCCCTGGCGACCAGGCAGTCACCACACAGCGGTACAGCCCAGCATCTGAAATCTGGGTCTGATACATCCTGTAGCGGAACTCGTTCTCCTGGACCTTCTCCAGAACCACGCCATCCACACGAGTCTGGTCCGTCCAGTCCTCCAGCCGCACCACGGAATCCTGGTTCAAGGAGATGATGCGGGTGGTCCCATTGGGGTTTGACTGATCTGTCAGCGGCTTCTCGGCCGTGATGAGGACAGAGTAGCGCGGCGTCTTGATGTTCTTCGAAGACACTTTGCATGTCATCTCAAAGGTGTGGCCTGCTACAAAGAATGGCTTCAATTTCACCGCCTCCACTGTAAGTGTGTAATCTGAAGAGGGAAGGAAATAAGCAGCAAGAGAGGGGGTTAATAAATAGGTAGGGATATTTCTACAGCACCTCTCAATCTAAAAGATTACAGGCAAAGTTCTTTTTATTTTTGAGAGAAATCCCAGCACATTTATCTAAACACATATTGACATCCCAGAATGCTACTCAACAGCGCACATACACACCAGTACACAACAGTTTGGCTCAAGATGCAAGAGTTCAAATGAATGCCAAATATTGAACAGATAATGCAAACACGCAGCTTGTAGCATGACAGGACCTCCAGGATTATTTTATTCAGGAGTAAAGATATAAGACAAGATTAAGAGTTCCAGTTTTACACTGGATCTGGAAGAGCACCCTCAGTGACAGGGTACAAGGACAGCGCTGAAGTCCTCACAACTAGTGACAGAAGCTGCCACTAACTGAATTGGCAGCACCTGGTGTAGCATCCCTTATTTCCCTTGAAAATCCACCCTAACAGCAATGCAGACACACTCAGCTGAAAACACAAAACAGAAGTTGGTGGCAACAGAAGTCTCCAACCCCAGCATCCCCAAACACACAACTCCATGGTAAAAAAGACTTAGGCACACCTCTGCCTCCACGTTTCTTTCTTCCCCACCACACCCCCTTACTTCCCATGTGTACAATCCTATGAGAAGCCTTGATATTTACCAACAGCCCATTTGACATCAAGAATGCCAGCACCACTTACTGCTCAATTTCCTTCCATTTCTTCTCCACTCTCTGCTGGCTTCTCAATCCCAAGAATCCCTTAATTACAGGGTTTGGGATAATTATACATCTAAGAGCAACAGCCCCAAGACACGCAAAATACAAGCTCCCAGTGAGAAACTGAGAAAATGAGGAGTGACTGAAATCAGAATAAGATAAAAGGAAAGGGAGTTGTTGACTTCCTGTTATTGTGATGAAGAGACACCCTGTGCATTCCTAAGGAAGGGAGGGCTGGGGCAGATATGTAAAAGGATCAGTACTGGAAAAATACAGCCGTCCCAACTCTCTGGACTTACTTTGCTGCAACCTCTTCTCCCTTCCCCCCTTTATTAAGAAAACCAAGTGCAGACCTCTTAAAAAACTACACAGATCACCTTTATCCAAGGTGAAACTCCTCAGAAAAAGGGAAATAAGCAATGCTGAGATAGTAACACATTTCCCAAAACTGAACTAAATGCAGTAATATTTATGTCCTCCCCACAAAAGCAACAAGATACTTGTCAAGATTACATTTTGCAGTGTTTTGCCTTCAAGCAGCAGTTTTCACAATGAGTAAACACAGCCCACAAGATGAGATACCCGGTATGACAACTTTAAATCAGCACTGTATAAAGCAGATCACAGTGCAAAGCTATATAAAGAAACAGCAGGAGAGACGAAGGCTGAGATGCTTCTAGTGGTCTATCTGAGCACAGAATTATTTGATACTCCAGACCAAACCCCCCTCACACTTCCACCCACTAAGCAAGCGACAATACAAGAGTTGCACATTCAGGCACTCAGGGTACAATCACAATTGAAGTTGTACAGAGTTATTCTGCACTCCCTTGATAGAGAACTCATCATATATATATGAACCTAGATTTCAAATCCATTTTTCCCTTGTCTTGTGTCCATGAGATTCTGGTATTACCCTCTTCATAAGGTTGCAGCATTTAGGAGCCTGACACAGATGAGCTTCTCACATATTTTAGTAATACAGAAGACAATTATATTTCACCGCAGAAGCGCAAGCAGCTAGCCATACTCCTCTGACACACATTGTTGCTTTCTAGACCTTATGAGGAGGCTGTGGGCAAAAATGCCTCCTGATGTAGGCATTCTTTACGTTGTTGATCTTCATGTCAGAGCAGTGAGTCCCAGACACCAGAAAAGAAATCTTGAATTTGGTCTCTGTGTGTGTAAGACAAAATACCTTCACACATTCAGAGCAGTACAGACACAATTGAGATAACTCTCCCTACTACCTGAGCTCCAAATGCCTTAACAATTCCCTAAGTCACAGATCAGGCAGCAGTACAAATGGCAGTGCCTTGGCCTCTTCAAGGATAGAGGAAATTTGTTCCTAGACATACTTTCTTGCCTTTCCATTTAAGGCCAATACCAAATGCTTTTACCAAGTATTTCTGCCAAAGAAAAAGGAAAAAGGAGTGGTGGTAGCACAGGACAGGAGAAGTGCAGTGTAGAGTTTGTGAAGGGGAACATCTGAAGCCCAGACACAGAGCTGGAGAACAGTGGCAACATTCAAAAGGTTTAGATATTGGGATGCCGAACATAGAATAAGGAAATGTGTTTTTATGGAAGTCCTTTCAAAGGATTTTTCTACCTTTTAAAACTGCTGTGATCCCTAGATTGGATGAACACAGAATGCAGGGGCACCTCCCCTTATATTAGACCATAAGAAATGCAGATCAGAATATAGAAGGGGGCAAAAAACATACCATGTACAGGTGCTTAATGTCTCTTATTCCAAGACAGTAAAAAAAACCCCAAAAAATAAAAGGAGCACTTTTGAATATGCATCCTATCAACTGGAAAAGTCTGGATCACCATTCTTAACAGTGTGATTTTGTGCCAAAATTGTTCTTTAGTAGGAGCAGATGAAATGCAATTAGCATTCCTTCACCGCTCCACAAAACCATGTAGTTGTCTCTGTAAGAGTGCACATTATGAGTAACAGGGCAGACAAAAAACTTGGCACGTAGTTTAGGAATAGCAGTAATATGCATGGAAAATTAGATGGGAAAGTTTCTTCGTGGTTCCTGTCTTAAGAGAAATTACTCATCAGACCTTGTAGCATAAGATGGGCCAGAAAGGTCAAATCAACATTTTCTTCCAAGAACTACAGCCTAAGGTCTCATTTCTAATCTTTTGGGAATTGGCAAGGGAGCAAAATCTGCCTTGACTGCTACTTCGCACTCTTGTCTCTCTGCACACATGCTTGCAATCCCATGTGGAGTCTCATCATCTTCTTGCAAAGCTCCATGAATGAAAAGCACAATAAAATACACCCTGGTCAGCTGTATACAGTATGCTACAATCTGCGGTTTATGTTGGAAAGTGGTAGGGGAAGAGATCCTAAGTAAGCTGTATCCAAAGCTTATAACCAGTTTGGGCACTGCTCCAAGACAGAGGGCTAGCAGCAGAAGAAATCCTAGCCAAATTATTCAAATAGAATTTGAGTAAACTGTACTTTGGAGCCTGGCAGTGCAAGCTTCTGCCTTCCATCACTGGCCAGTCCAAGTGGTTAAGCCACGCTATAATGCTCCTGTTGCTCTCTACCACAAACGGCACACTCAGCTTCAAGAGAGCTTCCTGGGTAGTGATCAAAAAGGCTTTACACCAAATCTAAGCCAATCAAATTTCTAGAGAAGTGTAACAGCTACAAGGGCAAGGAGGCTTTAGAAAACAGCACCTTCCCTGCAGTTTCACCTTCCACTGACTCCACTCGGAAAAGCAGCATGATGGCCCCAGCAAACAGTAACCTCAGAGCCTAATGGCGCTACTTGAGGATGCTGACAAGAGATCTCAATATTCATATTATTCATCCCCCAGTGCACTAACTAGATTGCAAGTACAGTGAATGCAACAGACATTAAGGTAATGACAGCTGTGCCTTTGCAGGATGAGGTGGCTGTACAACACCCTAAGGTACAATAATGGCCCCAAGCAGCTCCAACACCAAGAGTGCAGAAAGTACAAGAGGCACACAAAGCCTGCACTACAGCATAACGTGTTCATACAACAGAGGGCTCTCCCTACTGCTGCACACATCAGCATCCCCTCACTGCCCTGCTCCACTGCCAAGCCCAGAGCATAAACACTGCACCCTCACACAGCCCTAAACACAAAGAGCCCAGCCAGCCCTGACTGGGTTTGGTACACCAAACTCAAGGCACTTTCTCCTTCCTACACCCAAACTGGCAGAGACACCCAGCAATGCGGTGCCACAGCAAGGGAATTTCTTTGCTCAAGAGGAACTGCCTGTCTGTGTTACACAGTGCCCATTACACATCAGCGACGACAAAGAAAAGTGGATGGCAGAAATATTATCTGTTCCCTATTCGCAGGACTGTCTGAAAGATTAAGATGCTCTTGCTCCTAATTAACTGTGATGGAAGGGCCTGGGCAAACATTTAGGACAAGTAGCATTATGTTAAATATAATTATTTTGGAAATTAAAGACAGGAGTATTAATGAACCCCAAAATAATAGTACCTTTGGGATTTGGAATTTCAATTAAAAGATAATGTTCTCTTCAGCAAAGTACTCCATGCAGATCCAAAGTTGACAACACTAGTTTAGGAAAAAAACATTGATTTCACATTCCACTGCAAACAGTAACTGTGTTCTAAATGTAGGCACTACTCACACTTAAATTAATAAATAAAATTATTTTTTAAATGATCAGACTTTTTCTGGGTTGAAAATAATTTGCAGAGCCAGTCAAAAGGATTTCCTCCTTTACCCCTTTTTATTGATCGAAATTTCCACTTTAAATAAGAAAAAAATAAGAATACAACTGACATGTTTCATTTTTGAGGTGAGAGATTCTTTCTTTGTCACCTTGTCAGGGGAGAAGGTGGTAGAGGGGAAGAAACATATCAGGCAGACTGTGTCAAAACCAAGGGTGATCTACAATAGCAATTGGCTGCATTTGTAAAGCTGAGTAAGCAGAAAGACGCAAGCACTATCGGTCCTCACAGAACAAAACAGAAAACAAAGACAATAAAACCCCAAGTTAAACTGGGCAAATATACAACTTACTATTCAACACACAAGAAAGGATTTTTCACATCCCCACATGATGTTTGCATTTCGAGCAAAGGCTTCCTTATCCTCAACACCCCTCTGTGCTGATTGGCCCATACAATCATCATAAAACCATTTCTCCTTTCTCTAGAGCTCAGAACAACCTTTTTCACAGTGGGTTTTTTCCTAAGTCCTCCCCCCTCCTTAAATACTGCTCTAAAGTTAACAAAGAAGATGCAAATAATAAAATAGGTGGAAAAAAAGTCTCTATGTAGGCATAAACTATCTTTTCTGTGCTTAAGAAGAGGCAAATTTCTGTTCTCTCCTTAGCCAAACATGTGAGAGCCTGGCTGCTGGCTTTTATAAGCACTGGGAGCAGTTAGGGACTCAAATCACCAAAGATACTTGTCAAAACAACAGTCAGAGAGCAGAGGCAGCAGTAGATTAACTCCTTCATAGTTGCTGGCTGCAGTGACGGGCTCACAGGCCAGTATGGAGTTCACACCAGCAGGATGTGCCAAAAGAGAAGGCATACAGAGAGAGAGGCATCTGGGGCTACACTGCAGAATGGGGAAGGGTTGAGGGTGTGGAAGGGAAGAAGGAGAAATCAAATCCACATATGGCCCTTCCCACCTTATATACATAAGACATGCTTTTTCAGGAGGAGGACGTTTTTGTAGGAAAGCTCATATTCATGTAATAAATCCCCCAACTCCAAGTTTTGCCAACAAAACGTACTTTTCAGCATGGGGACTGTAACATTTACATTTGGGCTGCAAAATTAGCAGAGTTTTTGGAATAAAACCAGAAACAAGGGAATATTCACACCTGTCACAGTTTGTTTTCCCTCAGAAGTGTCAACACAGGCTGAGACTTTTCAACTCCAGCTGGTCTCTAGCTGCACCAAAGGCACGATCCATTACACATGCATGCACGTACACACACACTCCGTGTTGTGGCATAACACTGAACTAATTGTGACCAGCACTCAGCATTAATGAGAGATCTCATTCCTGCTGGAGAAGCTGGCTTCAGGAAAAAGAATGATTAAAAAAATGACCTTTTCTTGGACTAAACGCTCAGTCTGGGGATACAGGGAGTACTGAGCAGGCAGCCCACCATTTCCCTCTCCACTCGAGCAGAATCACAGCAGAAGATCTCCAGTTTACTTTTTAGGGGTCATCCCTAAACAACTTTAAAATTATTTCAAACTGCCTGACTCTGAAACACAGCTCTCTGCCTGTGGATGCCTAAGCCAGATTGTTTGAACGAATCTATCCCTGTAAATGCAGCTTAGCTAAGCACAGATTTTTGTCAAAGACACAACATCCTAGGTTATCCAGCAGACCCTCTTGCATGACTTCACACCTGAGCAAAAATGGTATCACTCTACAGAACATCCAGGATACACAGGCCCATTTTGAACCAGCATTAAGCAATTCAGGTAATTATTAAGCTTCTAAAAAATGCTCCCAGAGTCAGTTAAATACTGACCAGAGCTAGTTCATTGCTGCCTCAAAAAGGCCCAGATCCAAGCTAGCCACTGAATTCTTTTGTTCTAGTACCCAATTACTTTTACATACTCTGATAGTACTACACCAGTGAACTTCCTTGGAAGTGCCTTCTAAACATGGACTTACAGGAGAGGAAACTACAACGACAACTCTTGAACTGGCGGACATAGAAGACAGAGTGACATTCCTTCTTTCACCTCGTAAAACTCTGCTGTTAGCAGCAAGATGCATCCTAAAGAGACCAAAATACTCCAAGACATAAAGGGGGCAATGACCACAGCAACACTGCCGGATGCCACCCCTGCCACTTTCAGCCCAGCTCCTGGATGTCTCAGCAGTTTGATGGACATGTATCTTCTTTGTAATTCCACTGAAACTGGTGCATAAAACTGATGAGTGCTGTTAAGGAGTTACTTCCCTCCACAAAACAGAGGCTTTTACACAAGGTGATAGTGTTTTTTCATGTTTATAACAGAACCCCATTTCCAGAGCCCAACAGCAAGCCTTCTGGCTGACAAAGAAGAGAAAACTATCTCAGCCATCCAGATCTTCCACTGAATTGGTGTCAAACTCCTACCTTGTGTAGCCCAGAAAATGTTGACAGGTGCAGAAGCCACATCTTTGCTCTTTACCCAGCTGTTGTTGCGGTGCCTGTTCCATGCAGAGATGACACAGAAGTAATCCCCTCTGTCACTTTCTGAAGTCCACTGGATTCGTAAACTGAAGGTGTCAACAGACTTCTTAAAGAAGATTATTTCCCCATTCTGAATCCGCTCTCTGCTCCTGTCCCCAAGTAGCAGGGTCCAGTCTGCATCCATTGAGGCCAGGAGCTCATCTGTCACCACGTCATCATTACGCAGGCGCGGCCTGTAGTACCAGGAAACTGTGAAGCGGAGGTTTGCTTCCATGTCCTGTGCATTTGTGATCCTGCAATTGAGCTCTGTGGGGTCATCTGAAAACTTGGGTGTTTTAGATGCATTCAGGAACACTTCATAGTCTGGCTCTGCAGGAGAAGAAACCCAGAAAAAAAAGAGGTTAGAAGCTACAAGCAGAAGGGAGAAAATGGAGAACTTATTAAAAGTTATGCTAACTTCTAACATCCAGCCTGTGAAAGCACCTGAGCTAGAAACTAAGTGCCAAAATATACACTTTTCATACAAGACCTCGGAACTTGGACTACGGTTCTCAGACATGCACCAATCTGACACAGCTATCCCCAGGCCTGCATTTCCAAACAAGACCTTCTGTTTTGTATGTCTAGTCAGACCATTTCAGAAAAATCCAGACTAAGCTCTTGTTGAGCAAGGTAATTCTTTCCTTTAGGCCTGGCCCCAAGAACCCACATGGTGGGTTCAGGTTCAACTCAGCCAATCACTTTTTGCACCTGTTCAAATGCCTGTGGCAGCCTGCAGCATGACACTGGTTATTCTCCAGCTTTGGACTGACCAGAGACATCCCATTTTCCCAGTATCTCTCCAGGATAAGAAGCCATTTTCCCCATCATGGTTTGCTTTCTTTTTCACATTTAAACAACCCATCATGTAGCTACAATACAGTTTAAAAAGGTTAAAAAACCACTCAGAACCACCCCACCTCACCCACCCAGACACCCAAACCGGGGGACATGGATACCACCACCGGCACGGACCGCAGGCAGTACCAAGAGCAGTGCACAGCAAATTTCAGTGGTCAGCATAATAAATACTACACAGGTTAATAAATACTAACTAGGTTAAGAGTTGAAGATACACAGATCAGAAAAGCTTCGCAGCCTGAATAGAGGAGTATATGCTGTACAGCTATAAGGCTGGAATATCTCATGCTTGAAAATGAGTGCCTGAAATTCACGGGTTACGAACAGGGCTGTTGTATTTAAATCTGAAATAGCTGGCTGTCCTAAGCCTACAAGCGATAAGGAAGCCGCATGACTATTTTCTCTCAGACTACAGATAGTAAAGGAAAAAGATTATAGCAAGGACCTCACACCACAAAGGAAATACATATTGATTTACTAGTAGCAGAATATTTTTGTCTTCCTGTCTACTATAATTCAGAAAAATTACTAGTTTTCCAACTGCTCGGCCAATACTCATCACAAGGCTTTTACATTGTAACTGTATTCAATGCTCTGTATTTATTTCCTGCTTTTATGTTTTTCTTGGCATTTTGCCCTCCTAGAAACAATTAACCGAAGCTATAATTGGGACAGAAAAGGCAATCCAAGGCTAAAACTTAGGCTTAGTTTACCAGTGAGCCAAGATAATAAAGCATCTTAATAGAACTGCTGTGCAAACTGTTGTGTGCATATGCACTTTTGGACTTCAGATGCAAAAGGATGAAAACAATTGCATCCAGCAAGCTGTGCTGCTGCTACGTGAGCTTGCAGAAAGTCTCTCACTATTTGATGTTACACATAAAGAGCCCTTGCACCTAGCAAGAAAAAGGGCATCCGCACACACCAGACACCAGGGAATCTGGTGATACTGATAGTGAGTTCGAGGCATTAGACAACGTGAAAGCATAAGAGTACTGCTTACCTAAGTCCACAGTATCCACTACCACTGAACACACAGAGATTTCTGCACATTTTCAGTATGAGTAAGGCAAAATAAAAAGAAAATGCACAGAACTCTGCTGCAAAAAAAGCAAAGATTACTAATAGGGGTCAAAATCCACTTTTGCTGTAAGCCCCCAGAGATCCTACAGCTACACTACTCTTTCTTTCTCATTCACAAAAGACTACCTAACTCCAGGGCCTCATGATATATTGCTCATTCTCTACAATTCTCTTATCTTTCCCCTCTACCTTCCCTTCCCCCTCCACCTTCCCTTCCCCCTCCAAAAAGAAGGCATTCAAGACCAACTCATATTATCACAGCAACAAAGACTATGAAAGCAGAAACTCTTCTCTAGACAGCAACACAAGGGAAAAGCTACAAAAAACTCGAGTTCTTAGAAAACCACTTCAGGTTTGTTTTATTTGCAGGCAGGGGAAGGACCACTGAGAAGAGAGTTTTCACTCTGACAGCACCACTGCAGATAGGTGCTTCACCCTGACAGATACTCAGAGGATTTAAAAAGAATAAAAGGCTGGCTGGATAAACCTCATTCCTCCACTCTGTCAGCTGTCAAAGAACAGCCTCCCTGACAGTTCAACAACTTAATACTCCAGCAGCTCTTTACTTCCATTAAGGAGGAGGAGTTGGTGAATTCTGGATGCAGACAAAACCTCGAATGCCAAAAATTTATTCTACTATCCCTCTCCCTAGCAACCAAGCATCTGCATCTGCTAATGAGCAGATTTTATTGTCTCCTGTTTCCAAATAATGCCAAAAGAGTTAGGAATAGTCCTAGAGGTAGAGACACTGCAAGAGAATACACAAGCACACCATGCACCTGTACACACATGAACATGCATGCAAGTGGGGAAAGGAGGGAACACTCATGAGTTGAATGTGCAATTTGAATGAGGACAGGAAATTAAGACATTCATCACTTGTGCACTTCTAGCACACAATGCAAGTGTACTTGGAAACAGCCATGGCTCAATTGCTCTGCACAATGCTAAAATGCAACATTTCAAGTCACTGTCACTGGGATTTAACCTTATGGCACAGCTATTTATTGCTGAAAAACAGGCTCTCTATATGTTGGCCTCATTCAGTACTTTTATGTTGGAGGAGCTCTGCCTTTGTAGCTGGACAGTACCACCAGCTTCTCATGACAAGAGGATGTGAAAGGGTACACTAAGTGGGTTTGGGCCCGGATACTTGCATCCAGTCAAAGCTGGGAACAGACACCAAGTACTACAGCTCTGCCAGTTCTGCCCCCAGCTCACTTCTAGGTTCATTCATGCTTCCAACACCACCAATACTTTGTAAATTTTAGCAGGGGTAGGTACCTTACCTACAGCATCCTGCAACACCACCATGAGTTTCACTGCGTCTAAACTGAAGCTATTCTCTCCCTAGGAATAAACAAGGAAACAGGGTAGACTGACATATCTAGATTCATCCCTAAAAAACCAGGCTTTTTTAAAGTTTTACTGGAGTTTAATTTTTAGTATTTCTCCTGAGTAACTTTACTTCTAAGGATATTTGCATAAAGAAAAATACATATATTTTATACAGAGAGAGATTATAGATGCAATCAAGAGAGAAACTTGTGCAGAAGAAATTCTGCAAGGTCCTCTCCCTCTTCTGATGGGACCAAGGACTGAGTGATAACATAACCCATGAAGTCAGAGGCAGAATCACTCACCTAATGCTGTTACCACCACACTGACTGGTGCAGACGCCCTCTCCACCACCTTGTGCCAGCTGCCATTGTGCAGCGGTATCCAGATAGCTGCTTCACAGAAGTAGTAGCCAGTGTCTTCCACACCCACATCCCGCACCAACAGACGATAGGAGTTCCTGTCTACGTGGCTCAGGCTGATCAGAGTTGAATCACTGACAACAGAATCATAGTCCATACTCAGCAAAAGCTGAGCATCTGACATGGTATCATCAGGTGATTCAGAAAAATACCACATCACCTCTGCTTGGAAAATACCACTCCTGTCTGTGGTGATGTTGCATGTAAGATCCAGGGAGTCTCTTTCTGTCACAGATACATTGCTTGTTGAGATGACCACATCTAGAGCTTAGAAATAGAGACACAAAAACAAAAGATTTTTTTTTATTTGTTATTTTTTAATAAAAGAAATCCACTGTAAGTCATCCAGGACTTCACATTCTATAACAGGAGCTTCTGAAGCAGCTCAGTGGCCCTACCTTCAAATGCTTGTTGGATACTGAACCGAGTGATCTATTATAAGGGAAATACACTTTATCAGTCAAGAAACGGATGTGTGATGAGGGCAGGGCAGTGACAAGGGAGGAAGAACAGCATATCTGTAACTCAACAGTAACTGGCCAATGAAGGCTTTGTCCTAGTCACAGACCACACGTCACCGTTGCAGAGTAGGAAAATGATATAGACTATTTTCCATTCTCACAGGAGGGTCAAAGTATTTTGGGACTATCTCTTAGAAGAGAAAGAATCCACAGAAATCACTGGAACTACACTGGTATTCACCTTGGTTTCTGATGACAAGTTTTTGAGTTCCTCTAACAGGACAGATTTAGATACGAAGCAACCATGGCCACATGTTGGAGTCCTGACTGACCTCAATTGTGTTACAGAAACATGAAATGGAAGCAAACAGAAGGCAGCGTAACTCCCTATACTGCTGACTCCTCTGACAACACACTGGGGCCTTTAAAGCAACACCAACAGTCACTCAAAACACATCTAACAAATTCCTCCACTGGCTACCAAGTATTTTAATATACATAGCGTATATGGTCAGAGTTAGCATTCAAACAGGACCTTCTGCATTCTGTAGCTTACCAGGCTGGCCACGGCTTTGTTAACAGAAAACCATGAAATCACAGTTTCAGGACCAGATATAGAGCAGCTGGCCTTAGCTAGTGGTGAGAGGTGAACTGGGGGCACTGTGTGTGTTCGTCTGTAAATCTCAGTGCAAATCATTCCTCAAATTACCTGGCTACCACATGTCTCCACTTGCTCATCCCCTCCTTCCACACTGCCTGAAAGTTAGATCTGGATCTCAGTGCGGCACTATTCCCACACCATGTAATACAGCTGCTCTTAAATCTCCACTGAGGCCAGTAGGCAGGGCTGCTGCAGCAGTGGCTCTTCTCAGCAGATCTAGAGCCAAGACCAGGAATACAGACATTTGCTTTAAACAGGCAGTTATGTCTCTGCTGCAGATTAGTGACTTCTATGTAAAACCATGTTCTACTACATAGTAGTTACCCATCTGTAAAAACTTCCTAGGATTACCATCTGGAATGAGAGGCAACAGAGAAAGGCTAGAGCCAAACTGCACAGTCAGAACTATTGCCAGTAAAACCAAGGAATGTTCATCTCGCCCCTCACCACCTGACAACACAGAGCAGCCAAACTGAACACAGGGCAGAAAGCCTCACCTGAGTGGTAAAACAAAGTCCAGATGAGTATCTAGTTGGGGCTTGCCTCACTGTCTTATCATGGGATTGGAACCAGTAGGAAAGCCTAACTAATTTAACAGACTAATACCAGAATACAAAATAAGATGCATCTGCAAGATTAAGAGCAGTGTTTCTCCAAGGAGCGTTTCAGTCTTCATGAAATAGTGATGGGCATTCAGAATCTGGTAGATTATGTACACAGAGGGACTTCGAGAGAGTTTACCCATAGGTATATAACCATTTACAACTCAAGTTCATTTTAGCATGCAAGTGCAGAGATTTCAGATGTCAGCACAAGATTCTCTTCAAGTCCTACTACAGGATGTTTACAGAACATTTTGCTGGAGAATAACCTATCTCATTTAGCATAACTTTGAAAAAGACTTCACACACCTAACAAAGTGCCAATGCTGTCAATGAATGAGCTAAAAGTGAAGGCAAAAAAACCACTAAAAGAACCAAACCACAAAACACACAGAAACTCCCACAAACAAACAAACAAACCCACACAACTAAACCACATCAAAAACACTGTAATACTACTGGCCCTGGCCATCCTCACCCTGTTTTCAGCCACTGATTAAATCCTACCTGCTTAAACCAACCTCTCCAGAAGTGTGACTAAATATAGAATTGCACCTCTTAATTAGGCAAGTCCTGCCTCAGCAGAGAGCAACGGCAAGCTTTACTGTGCAACAGACACCCTGAAAAAGAGGGGGCAGATTGATCCTGTCAAGTTTCACAGGCTAAGTACCACCAGCTTACTAAAACTACATCTAAACGAGCTAGTCAGAAAACCCCAGTTTTGGGTTCTCCCTACAATGACTAAAGGATTATAGAAATTAAAAGATACCCTTACTGTCTGAATACTTCTAAAATACCATGATAATCTCATATTTCTGAGGGACCATCACTGCCTGTTTTTCTACCTATTGAGTGATAAGATGCATCACCCCCGCTCTCCCTCCTCCAGCTAGCAGTGATAATGTTAATGCAATTAAGCACTTAGTGCATCCAGTCCTGAAATCCATATAGGCAGTGATATCTGGACATCCTCAGCACAGCACTATATGTATTTTTGTCTCCTTAGTTAGCATGCAATGATGTGTTTCACACAACCATTATTGCCCTAGACCCCTGCCAACACAGCAGAGCAATCAGACCAGTAGTCCAGTGTCAGTTATAAAAATCATTGTGAAATCTGTCCTATTAAATTATCACTGCCTTCCTCCTTTCTCTTGATATGCTATTTTAACAAATAACATACAGAAGAGATTCTCATCTATCAGTGAATCACAAGCCACTTTCACAGGAGAATTGCAGCTGTTTAGTATACTGACAAGAGAGCAGAAAGAAGGTTTGGGGTGCTCAGTGACTAAACAAAATGTTTATTTAAGAAATACAAAACCCAGGAGCAATCTGAAGTGAATTAGGGATGAGATAAAAACTTGGTCTAGGCACCTAAGAGGTTCCAGACAATCCTCCCATACTATTAATCCCCTTTTCCCCCAAAATACGAGCTAGAAACATTATGCCAAACATTTTCTGTTGGCTCCAATGCAAGCAGGCCAGCTATCCAACCAGTCTTCTAGGTTCTCTTGGAATGTATCCTTACTTCCTCCAGCTCAACCAATTTCTGCTCACAAAGCATCACTGCTGTGACCCAGTCCATCAGTAATACTCACCGGTCCTTTGGATTGACACACTGGCTATCTCCACACTCTTCTCCTGGATCTTCTGCCATGAGCCATCCGCCCCTCTCACCCACTCGCTCACAAGACACCCATAGGCCCCTCCATCCAAGGAGGAGGCCTGGGACACAGACAGCTGGTATGTGTCGTTGGCTCCTGTGTCCAAGCGGATATCTCCATTGCGGTACCGCTCCTCGTAGCCAGGACCTGGCTGGAATTTGCCCTCATGAGTCAAAGACAGGATGTCCTGCCAAGCTGATCCACTTTTGATCTGCCAAGTCACATGCAGGTGAGTGTGCTCTGGTGAGGTGGTAATTGCTGAGCAGCGCAACCTGAAGGAGTCGCCCTCAGAGAGATGGAGAGGCATCGAGGAACGTCCTTTTGAACCACTCACTGACAAGCCATCAGAAATCACTATTTAATAGAACAAAATAAAAGACAAAAAAACCACAAGCATCATGAAACAGAAGCAAGAAGGGAACACCCACACTGACCTGTTAAGATATGAGGTAGTAAAACTACCACAGAGCAACACCTGGCCAATCATTTCTTCTTCCACACAGACTTATGTTCTAGGAACAAGGAAATTCAGCTGAAAAACCTGGAAGGAAGCGCTCTGCTTTAAACAAGCCAAGACAAGAATTCATTTATCCTTCCCCTCACTTTAGTTTCTCAACCAAATATCATTCTGTCTATTCCTGTCCAGAATTGTTTTAATTTTCATGGGAGTAAAAGATAAGACATTGGGGAAAAAAAAAAAGTCTCACAATTTATTACTGAGGAACCCTAAATGAGAGAACAAGGATAGAGCATGACTATATTCTAAAGGGGGAAAGGAAGATTACCTTCTTCATACAGAAAGATCCCTAAATGACACTAAAAGTGAAAGACAGACAGACTGGCTTTTACCTGAAGTTAGCTCCTCTACCCAGAGGTTTAGGGACATGAAATACTTGCAGACATCTTCAGAAAACACACTGCTTGCTGTTTTACTTACATATTTATTAGACAAAAAAAGGGAAAGTAGTGTTTATAGCAAACATACTCTCTTCACTTCGTCACCTCTTTTGCCTTTGCTATCATACTTCTCAATTTTCAATTTTGGCTTTAGGAGAATTAAACAAGAATGTAAAAAAGAAAAAAGAATTAAAAAAAATCACCATTATCATAAAAAACAAAAATAAAACATTCTTAAGGGTACCTCTATAATCAGTATCAAAACCAAATTTAAAGCACACCTCATTCTTTCAATACCTTTCACTTGGACCTCTGCATCATAATTTCCCTGAACGGTGGCATCAGTGCTGGGTGTGGAGCATTTGTACCTCCCTTGGTCAGCTGGTTGGATGTTTCTAATCACAAGTTCCACAGCATCGTTGCTGCTCCGTCTCAGTTTGATATCCCCGCGGCCCACTCGTTTTTGGTACTCCTCAGAGGTGAATGTAGAATCCCAGGTACTCACTATCCGCACGAAGTCAGTCTCCCGGGAGAACTCCCAGTCAAAGTTCTGTTCACTGGGTCCATCATAGTCACTCACACTGCAAGGGATCACCGCCTCTGTGCCCACCACTCGAATAAGAGGGCCTTTGGGCACTCTCACAATACGCCCTCTGCAGAAAGCTAGGTAGGAGAATAAAAAGAGAACACACAGTTAAAGAAATTACCAGGACAGACTTCCAAAACAGCAACAAAAAAAAATTTAATTGCGCATCCCACTCTGCAGCAAGCTAGAACTAGTAAGAGCAATATTTCCTATTAAGATTTAATCTTAGTGGAGCAGGAGCCCCTAAACACACCGTTTACTGTGGGCAAGCTTTGTTTCATTGCTTATATAATACCACACTAGGCAACAAAACACTCGTGAAGAAAAAACTGTAAATAACAAAAAAAAAGGAGAGAACTACCACAGATCCAATGGGCAGCAGTATCTCTACTACAAGCAGAGTGCTACGTAAGATGCTTAAACAACAGTAAGTGGTCTTCATTACTACAATCAGGGCATAATCTAATCAGGAGACTTTATAAGACTTCTGGTGATAGCATTTGCAGAGTTTCAAATAGGAAACTACCTCTCCCTTGGTTTGAGGGCCATGAGAATTATAAGTTGATGTTCTCTGAAAATGAGCATAGTCACTGCTGTCCTGAGGAGTTCATGGCTCCTCCAACAGAGGTAAAATTCTTTGCCTTCCGAATTGATTTAAAAGGAAGAACTTATTATAACAGACACAGTTTGCCTGAGAGGACTGCTGCAACCACACCTATTTCTAGCATATTTCTTCTTTGATGAAGGCCCAGAACATGGGAGCATAAGCAGAGTAGGGTCCCCCCAAAGCAGAGGAACACACAGTGCTCAGACCATGTTATCTGTGACTATCGCACTAGAAGGACAATAGCAGTTCCCTACAGAAGGCTGGCAAAGCAGTATGTTATGCCCCAGGCAAAAGTGCGAATGACTTAAACAAGCCCGAGGACCTGGCAAAGACACAGCAGGAGAGTTTTCTGTTTGATTTGGCTCTGTAGCCAGAGAATAACCCCAGCTGCTCCACATGCATTTTGGCAGGTTATTACTTCTCAAGAGAGAAAACTGCTTTGATTCATAATTCCAATCAGAGAAATCCCTTCAGAGATACGTACTACCTACACTCAGTCCCCAAACCTTGAACAGCCTACTGCATTCCATAAGCTTCATACCAAAGTATTTTAGCAGCCAAGTAGAAGAGAAGCCAGAACACTGAAGAATAGATCTTGATTAAACCAAGTAGATGTCTAGCAATATCAAAAGTAGTTGGATCAAAGGTTGATCTGGGATAATACAGAGGCAAAGCCAAATTTAGACGAACAACCCCCCAGCAGAAAGTACAGTGACCCACAACTGCTCCAATTCACCAGCTACACCAGGAAAGCCACAAGCACCAATATACTTGCTGCATCTTCCCCTCCTATCATTCGGCATGTAGTCTTGCTGTAGATTAAGACCCCAGTTGCTGGCTTAGAACCATCAGGTTCTAAGGAACCAATAAGGAACCCCAGTGCAGGCAAAAGAATGTCTTGTGGACAGAAACCAACCACTGGGTAACCTGCTGTAAAGTGTAGCTTGTTCCCTCCAGAGTAGGATGGAGAAGGATGTGCTAAAGAGTAATATTTCTGTGGGCATTTAAAAATTACACAAGCAGTTGTACACACTGAGCACAACTACAAGAGAAAAAGTGTACTGTTATCCCCAGTTACAGTTTAGCAAGCAGTTGAACCAAGAAGACACTGTCTTTACCTCCCCAGTTCGCAACTCTTTACTTTGCACGCTGTTCACGTGCACAGGCTCAGTCATAACAGTCCAATTTCCTCGCTGCTATGACTTTCTGTATTTAACATTAATACTTCATAAAACTTATTTGTAATGCTGACTGGGTTTAATCTCTTACCCCTTATATCTCTCCCAGAAGACTGTTATTATGTACCTGATAGAGTGATTGACCAGTCCTAATAAGGAAGCTGGACTTCTCTGCACCATTCACATGAGCATTGAAGAGAAAAACCTCCACTGTCAACGTGTTGTTCCATGACCAGATGTCTTTAAGGACATCTCTCCTAACCCAAGCACCACACAGTAAAATCATTAACACAGGAAAACAAATGGCAAAAAATAAAGCAATCTACCAGGCTCTGATGTACATTTCTTCATAAAGTCTTAACTTGCGTTCAATCCTTCAACTTATCCTCTTACAGAACACAGTAACAGCAGCAAGTAAGCTTTACAGCATTGCCTGATAGCCAAACCAGCTTCCAGCAGACCACTGTGAGAAGTCAGCTCAGGATCCTGGCTGAGGGCACACCTCAAATGCTGACATCTCTCCAGAAAATACTCTCCTGTGACACTAAAACAAGCAGACAACTCTGTGCTGCATGTGTCCTCAGCTGTAGACCCACATACCGTGCACTGCACTAATCCAATCTAGAGGTGACAAAGGCATGACTAATGTGGTAAGGGCTGCACATTTGTGCTTGAGATTAGCACCAACAGCCCAGTTTCCCTTCTTCCAAGGTCACTAAAGACCCTTTGACACTAAATGAAGGTAGGGGGGAATTAGCACCTTCCTAAGAAAAGGCAAGCCAAAGGGAAAGAGGAACACAGGGACTCCTCACCGGATCTGTTCTCAATCCATGCCCTATTGCTGCAAAGCAATGGTTATTCCCCTCTTCATAGCACAGTCCCACAAGCAATTCCTGTTTAACCCAAGGCTGGACTGAGGGCAGTGGAACAGGCTGCACACGAGAAGAAGGACAAGTTGCAACAGAACTTTACGCTTCACAATAGCATTTGTTACTGCTAAGATAAATTAGGATTCTCCTAAGGCAGGAGCAGAGACAACATCTCAAGATAAGAGAAGGAGAACTTCCTGCAGAGTACCTGCTGTGCCCTGCCCATAGGTAAGGAGGAGCGTGCCCAGGGCAGATCCTCCATGTGCGAGCTGCATTTCAAAGTGACCCAACAGTCTGTGAATTCAAGGTTCATGCCTAGCTACTAAACAAGGTGTTACCTTCGCTGCTGTGCATTAGGGATTAACATTTCATGCACTGTAGCAGAAAGCACAGAGCTACAGACACTGATCTTGGCAAAAAGTGAGTTCCATAATACTCTGGGAGGTAAGTGAGGAGCTTTTACAAATATTTTATTCTAACAGAGACCTGTGTTACTTGCATACACTCCCTCATCTTCCCAGAGCAATCGAAGCTCAGGTATCACGATACAAGAGCCTCAAACCCTGTAAAATTGTTGGAAACATTTATTTTTCATGACATCTAGTATATTTCACTGTTAATATAACCTGATGTGCTCTTAATGAATTCACTTGAATCCAATTTAACTGCAAAAAAAGATGGAGGAGGACAAAACAATGTATACACTAGTGACAGAAAACAACAAAAGTTTGACAAATCATATTTTTCAGTATCACTGAGCACACCAAAGATCTATATTTACTCAGAACTCAATAACTGGTTCTGTATCACAAACTGCAATGCTGGGCATCAAACTTGCTTAAGCACAAGATTAACTGCCTAAATACAAAACTATTTTTTACAGAGTTACCAGACCATCGGGTAAAATCACAAGGAACTATATTCCAAAACAAAAAGAAATGGAGTGCCTGTAAGGAGGCCAGCACACATACACAAGGCATGGGACTTGTTCCTTGGGCATATTAGACAGGTGATAGGACTGCTGTGGAACCTCAGTCCTTTTGCAGAGCTGGGCCAGGTAAGTCAATCACAGAGCTTTAATCACTATTTATCAAGCACTTGATTAGAGGATTCTCCCAAGGGAATGAAATACTCCACCAGGAGCACAGAGTGGGACTCAAAGTAGGATAAAATATAAACTGAAGTCTGCTATATGAATAATACAGAGGCAAGACAGCCCAGACACAGCCAAGGCAGTTCTAGGTAGCATTTGTTCCCTAGCAATGGTCCATAAAGTACTTACATTAATTTGTTCCATCACTCAGATGCACCAGCTCATTGTTCTCATTAAATTAAATCCTTTTAAAAAGGAGAACAAGGAAAGCAGATGACTGGATAGGTTGAGGTCAGACTAAGTATATTAAATGGCAACCTGTAATTTTTAGGATAACCAAAAAAACAAGGTAGCAGAACAGTGCAGGATCTACAGAACAGGCGGTCTACTTAAACTCTTAACAAGCTACAAAAGTCCTCATGGAAAGGGCTGCTAAGGATTTCCTCTTGCATTAGGGACATTGCTACAGACATGAAAAGTATTCTAGGAGCTTCATCTTCACACACATTTTCCATCTACATATCACCCTAAAAAAGAACGAGATAAAAAGTAACCTGTCAAGTCATCCACAAGGCTGAGAAGGCATTATTGTTGCAAAGAACTCACTCATGCTTTGCACTCTCTTTCACAAGGTGCTTCCTCCAGCCTGCGCTAGACAGCTTTATCTAATAAGAAAACATGGTTCTCTTAGCAGCCCAGAGAAGGAGGTCGACTCCACATCCGCCAGCCAAAGGAAAATGCAATGTGACATGCAGTAGGAAGCCAATTAAAGCCAAAAAAGTAAGAGCTAACGGATGAGTAAATTGGCTCAGACTAAGCACTCGAGCCTCTGCATCAGAAAGACTGAGAACACACAGTCCAGCTCCTCAACCAAGGCAATCACAGGAGACACAGCAACAACTTTGCTGATGCCTTTCATCTCAAAAGAGCTTTACGAACAAAAGGTTGTTTCATTTGCCAACTAAACATTACCATGTCCGGGAAGGAAACGGGGCAGTCCTTTCAAATTCTCAACAGTTTATGACAGGAAAAAAAATACTGCAGCCAACTTCACAAATGGTGGTGAGGATCATCCTTCCCTGAGCTCTTCCATTTATTTCCAGTCTAGGCACCACTTTGCTGCAGCACAGTGTAAGTGAGGGGGCTGAGAAGGAGCAAGCCTTCTTGTGCCACACTGGAGTATGAGTAATGGACCCCCCACCATTAAAGCTGTGCACTCTGCCTCTTTCTAGCAAAATCCCAAACCTCCCACATCTGTACTGCACTGCTTAACTACAGTGTGATGCATGAAAGCATCATTTTACAAGCTGTTTTGTGGTACCAGAGTCACATCCACACAAATCTTTTTCTCCATTTTCAAAAAAAGAAATGATCAGTTTCCCACTGGGAAGCATTCAGCAACTTTCCCCAGCAAGCAGGCAGGTGAAGGGACAGGCAGCACACCACACATTCACAGGCTCTTCCCTGGGGAAGGAGAGCCAAAGCATATCAGCACGGGAGATTATAATCCTGACCTCCAATCTGCCCCTTTTCCCCTTGCCTCTTCTGCCAGCTTCAGTTATCAGGCAGCTATACATCAAGAACGTCATCTGTGACTATCTGGGAGAGAAAGAACAAGTTACAACAAACATGCCTACAATGTTTGAAAACCTTCCAATACTATTAAGGCTTTTCTTTTAAAAATATATAATATGATTTTCCTAGAAGTAGCACATTTACACAAACAACATGTTGCTTTGGGATTTCCTGATTTTTTAAATGCAATCAGTTAAATTTCCTATCCTACCCTGTGCATGTCAGAGGAAAAGTCAGAGAGATTTAAGTAAAAAAAATGAAGTTATTTAAGTACCGGAAACACAGCTAACTATCAAAATTTCTTTACTGGTCTCAAAAAGGAAAGAAAAAACCTCAAAACTACATAAGTGCAATCTCTTACCAATCCTGCTTAATACAAGACATCATCATGCTCTTCTTTCAGTGCAAAGTAGGGGATTGGGATATATGCTGAATGAAGTCATAGGCTCTTGCTACTCTTTCCAAACTACAAAATTCAGATCACCCTAGTCAGCAGAAGCAACTCATATCTTACAACCAGACAGCCTGCACAGGGCTCCTCTAAGAGAGACTAAATTTGATTTTTTATGTCAAAACTGTAGTCACCACAGTAGTCTGGAATCATCTAAGGCACACAAGACTCCCTCCAAACTAAACAAGCCAAGAGCAGTTACACCTCCCTACCTAAGAAAAGACTGATAGATTTTTATGGCTTGAAAGATTTGCAGCATATCATCTGAAGATATCACAGAAGAGAAAAATGAGAGAGTCTGTGAGAGAGACATTTACATTGTTCTTTCCCAGGCGGCTAGGATTCTTTTTTTAGATAATGTAGAGCTCTTATCAAAAGGAATTAGCCTGGGTGTAATTGCTTAAAAACCATTATCTCTATCAGGATGAAGAAACGCATACTGCATCTTAAGTGGAGCCTCAGAAATGCTATCAAGCTGCAAGGCTGCTGGATTGCTCTAATCTCCATTACCTCAGAAAAGCCACACCTCCAGCACAAGGTGAAAAAGCAAGTACCTTCCCAGCTGAACTCCATCTATACCACCTGCATTAATATTCACATGAAAGCATATGATTGTTAATTTTGCAGGACAGGAACAACCTGTTGTCTTTGCTGTTCACCCCCCTCACCTAACGCTGCCAATAAATGGGATTTCAAAAGCATCTAAGCAAACCACAAGATTTTCACTAGGACACAGTTATCACAGAACCACAAATGGTTTGGGTTTGAAGAGACCTTTCAAGATAATCTAGTTCCAGCAGGGACAGCTTGCACTAGATCAGACTGCTCGAAGTTCCAGCCAACCTGGCCTTGAACACTTCAAACTAGGAGACACTCACAGATTTTCTGGACAACCTGCTCCAGTACCTTACCATCCTGATCATAATAATATCCAATTTAAACTCCCTTCTTTCAGTTTAAAGCCATTATCCCTTGCCATATCAATACATGCCTTTGGTAAAACATCTCTCTCCATCTTTCTTATAAGCTCCCTTTAAGTACCGAAAGGCCATAATATGATCTCTCTGGAGCCTTCTCTTATCCAGGCTTAACAACCCCAATTGTCTCTGCCTTTCTCCACAGGAAAGGTGTTCCAATTCTTCTCTAGAGCCACTTTAACAGGTCCATGTCTGTCTTGTGCTGAGAGCCAGCTCCAGAGCTGGACCCAGTACTCCAGGTGGGGTCTCATGAGAACAGTGTAGAGGGGCACAATCACCTCACTCAGTCTGCTGGTCACTCGTCTGATGCAGCCCAGGTTATGGTTGGCTTTCTGGGCTGTGAGCACACATGGCCAGCTCATGTCCAATTTTTCATCTACTGGTACTCCCATTCCTTCTCGGCAGGGCTGCTCTGAATCCATTCTTCCCCCAGTCTGTATTGATACCAGGGGTTGCTCTGACTCAGGTGCAGCACCTTGTACTTGGTCATGTTGAACCTCCTGAGGTTCTCATGGGCCCCCTCCTTAAGNACTCCTCAAGCCTGCCAGGGTCCCTCTGGATGCCATCCCTTCCCTCTAGTGAATCCATGGCACCACTCACCACGATGTCACCCACAAACTTGCTGAGGGTGCACTCGGTCCCACTGTCTGTATCATTAGAGAAGACACTGAACAGTAAGTCTTCATAAAGACCCTTGAGGGACATAGTTTTTACTCATTTCCATTTGACAGCAAACTGTTGACTGAACTCTTTAGATGCAGCCATCCATTCAAGCAATTCCTTATCCATCAAACAATACATCCATCAAACCCATCTCTCTCCAATTTTGTGAGAAGGATGTTGTGTGGGACTGTGTCAAAGGCCTTACAAAAGTCAAGGTAGATGACATCAGATACACTTTCCTTATCCACCAATGCAGTCACTCCATCATAGAAGGCCACAGTATTAGTCAAGCTGCTAAGTTATGCTATGGTGTAATTTTCAATTTCTTCAGCCTTCTGCATAGCTGTTAGTTGTTTGCTGACTTACATGACTAGTTACCTTAAAGCTCTACCTGTCATCAATGGAGAGAAGCCCTCTGAAAAATTTCTCTTCCACTGCTATAATAGTTAGAACCTATATAGTTAGAGGCTAAGCTCGGCAGAAAAACTCAGCAGATTTTCCATACTTCTCCCCCAGCCCTTTATAACTAAATAAATAAATGTAACCACCAACAACAAAAAAACCCACCCCACCACTATTACTCTAAATACACAAAGCACCAGCACCATGGGCCAAATGAATACCCAGTGAATTAGACCTGATCTGTTCTGCCCCTACACAAGTGTCTGGATGATCTTACTTTGAATAAATAAATCATAATTGGTAAGTTCAGATCTGTAAACAGCAGTAGAAGGTCTTTCTGTCTTAAAACAAAGAGACAGTAAGAGAACAGGCAGCATTGCCTCTCCTGCTACCTCTTGGGAATAAAGCACTGGTTACCTGCTCAGCTCCACTATTTTGAAGATCAGCTGACTGACATCTCTATCATCCAAGCACATAATCCATTTCAATTCTGTGCCAAAAAGAGCTGCAGAAATTATCTGTAAATGCTTCTGTGGATTATTCATGCTACAATACAAGGAGAAGAGACCAGTAAACTGCAGTGGAAGCTTGTAAGGCAGAAACCGGGGTGAATAAGCAATTAGAGTTTAAAACACTATTACCAGCCGCTGTCAGCATAGATCCCACTGTACACCACTGCTTTCTGGTCAGGGGAAGAGTATGCTACTAGAAGGCAGACCAAGGCATATGGCAGGTAGAGTGGAAAAGAGAAGCCATATAAACCTTTCCCAACAGAGCAAAGTGGATTAGTTTGTTAAACAGAGCAGTCCTTGACGGCAGAGAACTATGGCACCACTGGTTCAAACAGAACAAACATCTAACGGGCCAAGATAACACTAAAGATCATGTTTTAGATTCCTCTAGAACATGTCAAACAACATGTCAAACATGTTGTTTAGATTGTGTCTAAACACAATAGATAGTTGTCTAGATGTCAAACAACTCCATCACATATAATCTCTCTTTCCTTTCCCTACCATTGACTGACAGTTAAAGATAAAAGGCTGTATCTAAGATATACTTTTGACAAGTCTCCAAAATGCATCTGGGAGCAAACAAGGAAGGAGAAGAAAAAAAAACAACCGTGAAATGCAGGAATCAACATGCCACCTCTTCCTGGGTCTCACCTGACATACCTGTTCCTGCTAATGACCTTGGTTTACTCTCCTCCACATAGCCTCACAGAACTCCATGTTTACCTACTCTGTCAGAGCGGTCCATTCAGGTTACCTGGTGACATCTGACCCAAAAAGTCCAGGGATTCTGGAAGCTATATTCAGACCGCCATGCAAGACAGGTGATTTCCTGTTGTCCCTCCTAAGAAGCAATTTGTGTTGCAGAAAAGTTCGATATGTTATATTCTAAGGAAAACAGCTGACAAAGCAGTAAAACCCACAACCCAAGGCTTAAGAGCTAGCACAGTTGGAAATGGGGCTGCAAATCCTTCCAGAAATGCCATATTTAAAATATCTTTATTTTTTTTGCTTTTTTTAGTGGAGTACAGATATGAGTTTAAAAAAAATGTAATACTAATTCCAACTCAAGTAATGCATACATTTAGCAATACTTTTAAAAGTCCCCAAACTGGAATATACAGAATTAAAATCAGTGCTGTTCTGCAACATCATTAACTTGCACTTATCTGTTATCTCAAATCTTTCCCAAAGCAGTTGGAAGTGAGCAGAGCAGTCCAAATCCATTTGTTCTATACTGAAATTTCCTTTGGGCAGAAATAAACCATTTTCTTTGCTCTGTGTGGAATGCAGCACACCACTGGGATTAAACTGAACTTTCTTTGGATTTAACTGGAATAAACAATCAGAACAGATCAGTTCTAAATCTGCATCTACATTAAGTAAAAATCACACGCTGAGTGAAAATCCAAGACAAAAACTCCAAGTCCTAGAAAGATCATGTTAAAACTATAAAAGCTACTATGCTTTTTACCTGCATGACTTTAAACAAGACATAGCACTTAGCATTCCAGCTTTATCAGCTCTGCTAGAAAAAAGTGGTTTTGTCAAAGGACTTTTAAAAAAGATGCACAAACAGCAATACCCATGTGTTTCACAAATCTACAATTTGTATAGTATGATTATATATTTATAAAAGGAAACCCCAAAATACTCTTCTCCTGTTCTCTCTCAAAAATAATTTCCATTATCATCATCCCCTTTTTCTCTAAAAGCAGAAGGTATTGATTTTTGTTAGTGTGAAATAACCATTTGTTTTCCAAGTTATCTTTAATGTTAGGTAATATATATTAAAAAACCTACTCAAAATGCTGTTAAATTTAAGATCATTAAATGTAAGAAGAGCTGAAACCAATATAAACTATTTTACTTTTTACTGACAATTATACTAAAACCAAAACGCAAAGCAGGGAAAAAAATCACCAATAGCTATTTAGAGTTTTTGTGCAGTGAGGTCTTTTTGGTGGTCTTTTTGCCTTGTTTTTTGATGTGGGTTTTTTGATTTGGTGTTTGGGATGGGAGAGCAGGAACTGCAGGGGTTTTTTCGTGTTCTTCACCTGCTTAAATTTGGTGGCACTTTTCCAATGCAATTTAACCTAACATCCCACCCATACCAGACAAAGTCCCGTCTAAAGCCAAGTTAAGTCTAAAGGGGATTCAAAGACAAGATTAAAAAAGCCACATGCTTTCATAATCCAGATATTATTAATCTTAACTTCTACTTCCCCAAAAATCATTTGGGGGTTCACTTCAAATGCCAGTACACACCTAACAAGTATTCCACTGGACGAGCAAAAGGCATCACAGAGGTTTCAGCAAAAGCGTCAACAGAGAAAAGCCTGATTTTACAGAAACAGGCAGCCAGGACACTGAACAACCCAATACATATGAGGCTCTCAGACCCTCCAGCTGGGATCCTGAAGGGCAGCTTCACTCTGCCTGCATCTGCTTTTGGGAGAGATGATGGAAGGAGGTGGCTCGGCAGCAAGGCTGCTGGAACTGCTGAACCAGGCAGCATATGGCACTGGCCCACTGTGGCTCCGCGCTTGACAACTGATTTGCAGCTACAGGAACCAGTGGAGGGATGGATCTCAGAATTTATAGAGTAATCCTTTTTGTCTGTAATTTAATTATCTAATGGTCTCATCTTCACCAAAATAATCTCCAAGCAAGCTGCCCCATTAAAAATGCCAAGGGTAGATGCACACAGAATGGATGTTATGGCACAGGAATGAGTGCCTGGGCCTTGTCAGCACACACAGGCAAGCACAGTAGCACAGCTTTTGCTGGGTCTTCTGCTGCAGATCTACTTGGGCAGATTAACCAATTATACCAAACTTGTGCAGTAAAACAGGAACACTTAGGAACAGATAACAGCCATTCCTGGTTTCAGGCTTAGTGCTCATTTCACTGCATCACACTGTTTCTTCATCTAAAGATGAAAAGAAAACGGTATGTACAACTAGGCAAAGACATAAGACAATACAAAATAGTTACCTTGCTTGTGCTCTATCAACTGGTGCCCCCTTACCTCAGGATCCCCCAGAGGATTTCATTTGGGCACCTACACAACCACCATATCCATACTGTTGTCTGCAACCTGGAAAACCAGAGGCCAGTATTTTACAACCCCTTTTCTCAAAGCCCATAGATCCAATTAGCACCCAAAAGCCAATTTCAGGTCATGCCAAACGCTACTGTTTAGTATGCTAATCTCTGTGGAGCCTGCATGTTAAAAGCACAGATATTTTTCTCCTAGACAAGAAGGAACTGTACGCATGTGTGCACACAGAGAGCATGATTTAAGAGACAACAGGGCTCTTCCTCCTTTAATACAAGATTTACATAACTAATTCGGTAATTGAGAACAGGACTGCAAGGTATTTGCAGTACTTGTTGCTGCTGAGCTTCTATTATTTGCTATGGCAGGGACGATGAGAAGCTCTCTTGCCCTAGAAAAGACAGCCAGTCTCATCTCTGGCATTAAAAATAAAATCAAAAAAAATTACAAGTATTACCCCTTTCAGGAAGAGACATTTTTCATTTACAGTACAGTTTCTCCCAAAACAAAAGGAGGGCAAGAGTAGGAAAGAGGTCTGCATAAGAAAAAGATGAGAGGCCAGGGACATAAAAGAACATCCAGAAGGGACACAGGAATTCCAATCAAGCTCTTTAAGAGTGTTGGTGCCACCCCCACACAGACTGTTAAATAAAATTACCCCCAGATGGGTCTGTAAAACAGCTGCTTTGAAAACAGGCATGCCACTGCAGTCTTCATTATTGGAAAGACACACATACAAGCACAGATTTCATTAAGACTCCTGAAAACTGAGAATAAGGTTTTAGATCAGTAGATACAACTCAAGATAGCCTGCTTATTTACTTCTCTAATATTTAAAAAAAGACATTATCCCCCATCACACAGAAAATTAAGACTAGCACAACTGTCTATTTTAACACTTGGCATAGTCCAAAAAGAGAAAAGGTTGTAGAAGGCAGCTGGTGCTGAGCCCCAGACACACACTGTGCATGTCTGGGGCTTTGCAATGGACCATGTTTGGTGCCAAATACCCAATACACCTGAAGCACAGCAGATACACTCCTGGAGTGACACTTCTGGTTCAGTTACATCCAAAGGAATACTAACTGCACACACAGATTGCTTCCCAGTAAAAGGCAATGTGCAGAAACTGGGACAGTGAGGAGATTCACCTCAGAAATTCAGTCCCCTCCAACTAAAATGGTAATGAAGATGCAACCTGCACACTTTTAAAGGATGCTTGTGCTCTTAAAGGATGCTTAAATGACTGTTCACATTTCAATTTAAGTGTGGAAAAGGAAACTTCCCTAAATCACAAATATGAGCTAAGTCATGAACACGTGGCTAAGAAATCCACCCACACTTTGCAGCATCACTTATCCCCGCTCACCAAATTTAACAGCCAAAATTTTCAAAAAAGCATGGAAGAGACAAAACTTTCCTGGCATTCACTGCCTCCAAGAGCTTGAAGGCAAATTAGCTGTGTAATGAGCTGTCTGTGCTCCTGAGTTCTACCTCTGGAAAGCTGTTCTCACACGTGAAAGAAAACAGTGTTATATGTGGCTGCTGTTTAACGTACTTGAAAATTAATTTTACTGGACAAAAAAAGAGACTTTCTGGAAGAGGTGGGCAGCTATGTGCATGTAGATAACACACCAGATATTCAGAAACAAGCAAAGCACCAAGCAAGCACCTAGTAAAAAATACCCCCCCACACCAAACACTCTTGTGACCAAAATTTGCCAGTTCAAGAAATAAAGAGATTCAGCTATCAAAAAACCCTGAGCATTAACCTTCTGGGGAATCAAGTCTCCTTTGTAAAGTTTCAGTCTCACATCCTCAAGCCTTCCATCACCTCTGAAAACCTTGCCTTGTATTCAGTGCAGGTATTTTGTTAACTCCACCAGCAGAATAGCAAGACTGATAAATTCAACACCTGGCCAAACAAGAACATGCAGTCTTTTCATGTTCCCTCTCACAAATTGAAAGTCTTTTCTCATTTTAGATTATATGCCTAACAGTTTTCACTGTTATCTGCTTTGATTAACTCACATTGTTTGCAGCAATATCTACTCTTACTTCTACAACCAATTCTGAACAGCCTCCCTGGGACACACAGTAACACGTAGCACTACAGCACATCACACACACTTAAGCTTTTGGGAGAATTTTATGCAATTAGACATGAGAAAATGAAGATCCAGACACGTAGTAAAAGATTATCACAACATATTATCCCTTGGAGTTTTAATAAAGTTTGGGTTTCAGCCTTTAGCTACTAGTTTTCAGCTAAGCACGCCTAAATACACTCTTATAATGTTTCCTGTTATTCCTGCTATTCCCAGGATACATTTAAGAAATGTACTTTGTAGGTACATACTTTGCTGCTGTCATTGGCATGCTGTGCATGACAGTCAACGCCACAGGTGATAAAAGAGAAAGGGAAAGTTAACACACAGAGATCAGCTAAGAGGTGCCACCATCCAGAACATTTCAGAAAACAAAACTTCAGAGGTAGCCAAAAGCCACACTCATGAGACAGCAAATACCTGGAGGAATTAGCCAAAGTTAAGCATGTTAAAGGCCAGGATGGATGGAGATCTGAACAACCTGGTATAGTGGAAGGTGCCCCTGTCCACAGCAGCAGGGTTGGAATGACATGATCTTTAAGGTCCCTTCCAACTCAAACCACCCTATGATTCTATGAGGACACCATCTCTAACTTCAGAAGTGTCTGAGCTACAGATGATCATGAGATGATGCACTAGGATAGTAATATACCGTGCTCACTCTTCCCTAGGCTCCTGCTCATGGCCACTCTCAGAGGCAAGACACGAGGCCAAATGGATCCTTCATGCTAGTCTTCCCTCTCTTCTACAGCTTTAGGAAGCAGGAGCTTGGAGGCAGTACCCTTTTTTACTACTGCTGCTCCTCAGTGGCACCCAGGCTGAGCTCAGCAATAAGACGAGACAAAAAAGGGAATGAAAGAACACAGAATCTTCAAGTAACTCAAAAATCAGAGGCAAGGGAATACTTTTGAGCATGAAACAAGAGTGAAAGGCGAGTAGAGAACTAATATGACATTAATATAGGAGGAGGAGGAGAATACAATTTTTGAAAAGACACCCAGAGGGAAAATGCTTAATTGTTTCTTTTCTGCTCCAGTCTCCTTGCAGAACTACTCTAGGTTACACTATTCAATAAGACAACCTACGTACAGAGTAAGTAGCTGTTAATATTTGGGTGAAACTTGAGATATGCTGAAATTATTCAGTAACTCACACTTATAATCAGCTTACACTGAAACAGACAACAGACTGCATGCACCCCAGGCATCCTAACATTTGCTGTGTCAGAAAGAACAGTTATATCCCATAATACATTGTTCAACAGAATACTCTACAGTCAAACTTCATTACAATGAACAGTATGTCAGCCATTTTGTGGATGCTGCACTAGTGCATATACAAAGCATAAAAATAACACACAACATTTCAAGTTTCAAAAGCACACTCCAAAAGCAATAGTGCACTACAGACTAAGCCTCAGAAGCCCCTATCAACCACTGTACTAATGCAAAGAAATAATTGTAGTATCAACTGAAAAGAAACTGTATAGTTCAAACATAGCAGCTAACAACATAAAATAGAGAGTGCAGAAGAAAAGAAGTAGAAAGTAGATCACCGATTTAAGTCAAGGGTGCTAAAATTCACCTGAAAAGCTGTAGATGGACTTGGCCACAGACACTAGAATTAGCAGTCCACACTTTCAAACCAACAGAAGAGTCTTAGTAACACCTTTTAAGCACCTTTGAGGCTTCTAGCAAACAAGGGTCTCCCTAAACCGTCCCCCTTCACTTGAGCCCTCAGGTAACAAAGGATCTACTTAATGCACAGGAAGATCTAATATTCCCCAGAGATACTTCTGGTATCTACTTAGGCCCAGAAAGCCAAAGCATGTAACACTGCTGTCCAGTGTGCAGAGCAAACCCTGATCCCTTTATCAGAACATATCCTAGAAGTCATGCCAAATCAAGGAGACCTATTCCCCAGCCTTAGCACTAGAGACTACATGAACTGGCACATCCTTCAGAATGCCAGCACAAAACATGGACCTATACCTAAGAAAACAGAAATGTGACACACATTTGCACCATACCAATCTAAATTGGAGAGTTGTTTATTTGGCACTTAGGCCTTTAACTCATGCTGTTAAAAAAAAAAATAACTGAAAGCCTGATCTCACAAGCATTAACCTGAAAAAAAAGATAAGCAAGTAAGGGACTGAATGCTGTGCAGCATCAAGAAGTTCTCCTTGCTCTCATGCTTCATGATAACATCTGAGAAGATAGCATTATTCAAAAAAGTCAGTGGTATATCTAAACCCCACTGGGCAAAAGGAGTTACGCCTTCATTAACACCCAGGAGACACAGTATAGATGTACTCAGACTTCTCAATGGATGGTT
Source organism: Campylorhamphus procurvoides (assembly GCA_013396655.1). Taxonomy (NCBI): domain Eukaryota; kingdom Metazoa; phylum Chordata; class Aves; order Passeriformes; family Dendrocolaptidae; genus Campylorhamphus; species Campylorhamphus procurvoides. Next base: position 222,911 of record WBMV01002155.1, on the reverse strand, counting down.
TAAAAATAAAGTATCCTCCCAGGTCTGCACTGAACCACATCCAGTGTCATCAATACATAAAAAGAAGACTGACAAGCCTTTCATAAGTAAACACAACAAAACTGTTTATTTCCCTTTTAATTTCTTCACTGTTTGTAAACTCACACCTTAAAGCTCCCAAGTACTACTTACACACCTTGCTAAATTTTTATTTTACTACATCACAAAACCAATTGGATTTAGCTCTCTTGTTGGAATGGCAGTCACAAATCACGCTAAGAGCACGATCATATAGAAAATTTGTTTATTATTAGAGAGCAGTCAGTATTGCTACTGTTATAAGAAAATAACAAAATACCTAAAAGGCATTCCTGCTACTAGTGAAGACCTAAATAGAACATACATGCTGAATTTACAGAGCTCTAGTTCACTGTGCAACTCTCCTCTTACCTCCAGCCTCCCCACTTAATTTTTCAGAAATAAGAACAGATTTTTAGAGATTAATAATCTGAAGAGCATTTCCCAGGAGCTTAAACATGTTAAAATCCACAACATCAAATTATGATGTTTCAAAGACTTCCAGCAGAACAGCACCTGCCATAATGCAATGCAAGAGCAGCCTACAAATACCTCCACTGTTTCTTCTTTTATAGCCAAAGCCTACCAAGAGTCAAAATGCAGGGCACAGGGCATACATTGCCTTTCCCCAGACAAAACACAGATTATTTCAAGATCTTTGCTCTTTTCACAAGGAACAAATAGGCCTTGGACAAGGGATTGCTAGGAAGTCTTAAAGTACAAAAGTCCAGTCTGTCCCTAGATTGAAAAGCAGTACCCTTTATCTTTATTGTAAAAGGAGATAGATCCTCTTTACCAAAGAGAATTGCTGTTCAAAAAAAAAAACAAACAAAACAGTTTCACACTTGAGTAATTATCTTTCCCAGGCAGTTTTAAGGTATTTATATTTCTGCTACCCTGCTCACACTACTGTACTTTCATCTTTTAGCAGTTCAGTGCACGAAATTCACTACCTGCCCATCATCTACATTTGCTCAGTACAATCAGTGAGACCACCCAGAATTCTCCGAGATCCTATTGAAAAAAATGTCTGTACTGATGAAAAGAACCATCTTCATTAATTGACCTGGCAAATATATTCTTCCCTTCTAATCATTATGTGAGTTTACAAATCTAACAAAGCTGTACTCACATCACATTATTCAGATTACAAAACCTCTGGAAAAGAAAACTCTTGGGCATGGTGCTGTGAATCATCAAACACAGTTCTTTCCTAGCTGACAAGAGCTTTAAGAAAAGGTAAGTACACAGCTGACTTCCTGGGGAGAGTCACAGCCATGGTCAGTCAACAGGTTATCACTGAAGCAAACATCTGTTAGGCAGCAGAACTCAACTGAGATTATAATCAGAACTCTGCTTTCTACAGGAAGGACACATATTTATACAGTTTAGCCCAAACTTTCAGTGAAACCCACACAAACAGATGTACTGTAAACCAAGACTTTAAGTTATCTGCAGAGAGCCTGAAACAACAACAGAGGTCAAAAGCTGCATCCTTGACTGTCAACACTAGAAGCTAATAACAAATTTAACATTGCCATTGTGGACTGTTTCAGAATTTATGTATTTTTGTGGAAACGCACAACAGTTGAATGCTGAATTGCAAACACTGCAGTCAGACTAAGACAACGAGGGAGTACTGGAGTTACAAAAAGCAATCTGCCAGGAAAGTTTAAAATGAGGCTTTCCAGTTTCTGTCAGTAAAAAAGACAAGAAAAACTTCCTCATCCTAACTTCACAAGATTCTGCTAAGCCTCAATGTCACTCAGTTAAATGTTTGCCCCCATTTCATCCTTAAATGCCAGAAATGTCAAAGGACAAGGAAAGAAAATGCTCAAAATCATGGATATCCCGAGTTGGAAGGGACTCATGAAGATCATCAAGTCCAACTCCTGGTCACTATGGGTGAAGAACTTTTTTGTAATATCCAACCTAAACCTTCCCAACACAGCTCCAGGCTATTCCCTCTGCTTCTGTCACTGGTCATCACAGAAGAGAGATCAGTGCCTGCCCCTCCGTTTCCCCTCAGGAGGAAGCTGTAACTGCAATGAGGTCTTCCCTCGGCCCCCTCTTCTCCAGACTGAGCAGACCAAGTGACCTCAGCTGCTTCTCCTATGCCTTCCCCTCTACACCTTCACCATATTTGTAGTCCCAATTAATTCCAGTTAGTTTCTATCTCAACATAAAAAATTTGTATAATGATCAGAGACAGGTGATGCTAAGGAGGGGGAATCCCTTTCTATATGACTTTCACCAAAAATGTGCCAAACTCCTTGTGACTAGCTGTCCTCCATCACAACTTACATCAGGTATCCAACAATTAGCACATTAACCCTGCCAACATGAGACTTGGACACCTACGCAAGGAGGTAGGGGGAAAGAATACCTACCTACAATCAGTCTTCTCAACAGATTTTCAATATATTTAACGTACACATGTCCTAAGGAGGTTCAGCACGTGTCACTGCTAGGTATTCTATAAGCCTATGGACCCCTCTCACACCCAGGCATCCCAGGTGTGACTTTTTTTTTAACCCTCCCTCTTGCACACCCAAGGTTAAAGCAGAAGCCTTATGCCAACCAGAAAAAGATGAAAAAATCATCAGTATGAAGTGTTCACTATGCCATTTACAGAACCTGCAGCTTGGGCCCTTGTCTCCTCCCTGCCAAAACCTCCAAACACCTTCCCACTTAAAGCCAAAATGGCTCTTCCTCAAGACTCGTAGCTTCATAACTGACCACCTCGCCAGCATGCATTGTTTCAGCCCAAGTGGCACTCACAGAATGTCTCATTATCAGACTCCTCTGAGGAGCAAACCTCATTTGCAGAGCTTTAATTACAAGAAACAACTGTGTCCTTATGACAGTCACTTGACCAAAGTCCCACTTTGGACTGCAAGCAAAATCCCACAGCAACAAGACAGCCCTGACACTGGAGGATTAGTGCTGACCCTAGACTGCCACTCATGTGAGAACAGAATTCATGCTGGACCTCAGCCAAACCTACATATGCAAAGCCAGTTCTCATTCCAAGGCACCAATACCAGAAATGCAACAAAAGAAGAAAAATACAGGAGATGCCAGCACATTACTTTGATGGCACATGCATGTTCCATAAAATTCCATGGAAGAAGACTGATTTCTTATGCTGGGTAGGAATTGTTAAAGCAAGGAAAGGATCCACCTCAAGTCTGGGTACAGAAATGCCCTTTGCACCTGCCCTAAATCCATCTGTAGGTTACCAGCTTGTGCCCAGGTGCTCAAGGAGATGTCTCCCTACAGCTTTAGATGAGGAGAAAAATCTCTTTATATAAGTACAAACTAAAAGCTGACTGCTCACACCAAGAGGAGGGTCAGTGAAAAATACTTCAAATTTCTACTTTCTAAGTAGCTTTGGTCTATCTCTGTTGATCCTTATGAGTTTATAAGGCAAAGTCTGGAGCAGGCACATGCCCTGTAGCCCCTGTCACAAGCAGGAACCAGGGTACCATCCAAAGCTTCATTTGTTCTTCGGCTATTTGGGAAGGATGTCCCCATCCAGTAACTCTATTCACAGTAGTGCAGCTTCCCCCTCGCCCCTCCCTTTCGGAGTTAAAAGGCAGACACCAGCTTCAACTCAGATGCCATAGCATACCCTGCAGCCACATGCATCACACTTCAGTCCTTGTTTTAAACTCTGCAGGAGTCTACAATTAGGTATTCTATTTATCTGCCAGTGGTGATCAGAAAACTTTGCTTAGAAAACTAGGGTATTTCAAGACCTGCTTGCAGAGCTTTGAGAAACCTGTAATTTTTTTACTGAGGCTGTTTTGCAGGGATAACTGCCCCAGAATCACCACCTCATGCAGACGCACCTTTAGCTATTTGTTCGATTTTAAGCAAGCTGTTCCCTCACTTTCCTTTCTCTCTGGGAAGCATGTCATGCTCCAGTAATCTCTCCTCACCTTCCTTCCCCCACCTGTAACTTACAGCAACAGCCACACTTCTGTGCCCATTGATCCCTGGCTATATATGCTATTTTCTCAACTTTTTTTTTTTTAAATAAATAAAGCAACAAACCTAGGGATGACAACAGCTTTGCAATTATTGACAGGTGCCTATCAATAAGTTGCCAGCAACCATGGCTTAGTCAATAGCTTTCAGACCTGCTTTGTGATAGACATGAAAGACCCACTACCTCCCACCTCCGGACAATCACAGAGTGATTTTGTCTCTGATAAGCTCTCTATATTTTCCCCCTGATGAAGCCTGCTCCAAGCACTTAAGCTCTCTATGCCAAAAGGTACAGCATGCCTTTTCTAGAACCAAACCCCAAGATCAAAGGGAACAAGGTTGATGCAGTAGGCTTCCTACTCTGCATTAATTTAAATCTCCATGAGAACCGTGTGTGAATAAGAACACTGTATATACAACAGAAAGGTTCTTTACACAAACAAATTCCATCCACTGATATCACCTCCCCATACAACTATGTCACTGGGCTTCTGAAGAAAATAACATTCTTTTGGCGGAAGGGGGATGTTACAATATCTGGGTAAATACTATGGGTGGTGCCCTGAAAGCACAAGATAGTTTGTGGCAATGGCAAAAGGCAAAGGAAGATACACCACCTTTGCCACTCTCTAGCACTGAGAAGAGGATTAGAGTACAGACGAAGACTAACACCTCGCTGCTTATTCTAACAGTTTTCATTAACAAATAATTACCTATTTTTACTTCAGTATTACTCGCTGCATTCAAGCACAAATACATGCAATAATTAGACATATTTTTTTTGGGGGGTGGGGGGAAGGTATTGAAACTTAAATGATTATTCACAAATCAAGTAAATTCTGAATTTTTGCTCAAAATTATTGTGTTCAGCACCCTGAAAATTTAGGAGCCATCCTCTATTAGTTCAGCATCTGTTTCATATTTAGAAGCTATTCTTTGCAAATGCAGGGGTCACACTGCTTTTAAAGCAGCTCCTGCCAATTCTCTTTTGCAGGGCAGATTTAATAGCAGATTCCACTGCCACAGGATTCACTGTGTAATAATGAAGGGTAGTGTGTCAATAGATGAAACTGCACACATCAATAAGAAGCTGGCAGAGGTCCCCACAGATGCTTCTCTTGCAACAATCATTTTAATGCATGTAGGAGAACAAGGCGTTACAGCCTGCTCAAAGATTCCCCACAGCCATATTGCATCAAAGCCTGACTGAAACAATCTCTGCAGTTGGAGCTAACAGTGGAACATGCACAAAAACAAAGTCCTTTACATTGGCAATTGTTGTTTTTAAGACTGGCAAATCTAAGCAGAGCCAGCTTTTGTCAGAGCTGGACTCTGGCTAACCAACAGAACCCTCAGCAATGGTTCCAGCAAACCCTCTTTAATGGCTACTGATATGCAAGAGTGACTCAAAGAGCATGCAAACTGCAGTCATGAAGCAAGCACCAAGCAGCATAACTAAACCACATCTTTAAGAAAGTCGGCAGAAAGGTAAGTCCAGATTAATCAAGCCTGTTAAACAGAGAGAGTGGCATAGGAGCAATTATAGCAGCAGGAGTTGTTTTACAGACAGTGTGAAGTAAAGGGCAACGATGGATACCTGGGAAAAAGCCTCAGAGAATCCAGAGAACAAAAGTTAAAAGCAACACAAAATTCATACTGATTTTTTTTAAGCTACATATAAGAAAGATAATATATATACTTTGAGTGCTACAAGCAGTAGACTCTCACAAGAGTTATGATCAGTGATCCACATGCACCAGCACATCTCTCCAGCACTGAGCAATTTGGCCCAAGATGGAGAGGAAAAAGGAACAGAANAAACTGGCATAAAAAGGAGGGTTCCATTTCTCCACCCCCAACTGCAGCTGTAATCCTTTGACACCTTAAAAGCAGTGACAGAATGCTTTCTCTAGGGACTTGAGACTAATTCCCTACTAAGCTTTTACAAACTGATACTTTTCCAAGTCTTATAATGTGGCCAAATTTGGACAATTCCTAAGAACAGCAAAAGCCACATTCTTGATGCGAAGTTAACTCTCCAGCCAAATTTCCTATTCTTGTTCTAAACCACTGAGGTGCTAGAACTTCTCAACTTGGCAGCTAAGATTATTATTGGTTCAAGAGCGAGGAGAAAGAAATGACTAGAGCACACACGAATCAAAAAGAAAAGGGGGGAAAAAGTTGCTTCTCCCTGCTCCCTCCCCCCAGCTGTAACTATTGAAAATACAGGAGCTTTTTAAGGGAAGGGGGAGTTGGGTGGTGTTTCCTGGGGAAAAAAAAAGTCAACCTGTGGTAGACACCCAGCCAAGAAAATTTCAGCATGAATGCCTGAAGTCTTGCAGAATAATAAACAATTTAAGAGATGGTACTCATACCCAAAAGTAACAAGCAGATCTACTACAGGCATTGCTGGCAGCCCTGCCTATCAGCAGGTGTGACAGCTTGCCTGGGAGCTCCAGTCTTTAATTAGTTCTCATTCCTGAAGTTCACAAGCAAATTAATTCCAAAAACCATGCTCAGATTCTTTTTTAAAGGAAATCCTGTCCAGGATTGTGTGTCTTTCTTACCTCTTCCACCCATAGCTAAGCTAGCAGTTCAGATCCTTTAGAGCATCCATGCAAATTCCATCTGGCCATAGAGATTATCACTAGTCAAATACTTCAGCTTGCTTCAGCAATTCTTCATATTTCTGCAGCAGTATTTTGCTGCCGCTGCATACAAAAGATACTGTTCCCCAGGCTGCTTCTTCAGATCCTATCACATAAGACTTTCCCTGCAACTTGCCTCATCCAGTGCAATGAAAAGGAGCATCAACTGCAACACTACCTCAAGTTTCAAGCAGTCCCCATGGCAATTACATCAACTCAAATCTAAAAGCATCACCATACTGCTTTAGAACTTCGGAAGACTCAACAAAGGCATTTAGCAACACTGGTTCTACCTCCTATTCTAGCTCACTTTAAACTTAAAATCAGAATGCCATAGTTAAAGTTGATTACTGTTTCCACTGGAAACCCAGCTTTCAAACCTCTTCCAGCTTTAGGGGTGGAGAATATAGTGGTTTTGGTTTGGGGTTTTCCTGGTAACTGGGGTCATAACTAAGGAAGTGTTCCATCTCATTTCTTTACGTAAGCAAAGATATGAGAGGGGGAGTCGGAAGTCAGGAATCAATCCTTTTTCCGGTAGTGCTGGAGAGCAGACGAGCTACCTGCGGTCACTCTGCTTGTGGGAGTGGGTCGTGACTGTGGGTCTGCTGATCAGCCAACCGGGTTGGGAGGAGCTGTCCTGAGATTCGGGAACAGCAGTTGTTCTGGAGAGAGGGAAGTGAAAACTTGTTTTCTCTCTCTTTTCTCCTCTGTATAGACATGTACATATATGTAAATATATATAAACTGGTTTAGTTCTACTGAAGTTCGGTTTTGTGGGTTTCTCATCCCCCCACCCTCCTCCCCTTCTCCTTTTCTTCCCCTGTGGCCAGGAGGGGTTTTTAGGGCTCTTGGCATTTGGCCAATTTCGACCAGTCACAGGGGGAGAAAAAAAAGATTATCCTTTCCTTCTGTCACAGACTTCATTTAGAAGAAATCAGTTATGCTTTATAATTACAAAAGCTTACATGCAAATGAACAAGCCAGTTTCTGTTATGAAACTCAAAAAGTCAAGAAACTTTAAGTTTCATAACCTCTGTCTTGCTTCTTATCTTATTTTAGATATGCTGATGATCTGGAAAGACATTATTCAAGGTTTTTGGCAGCTGAGCAGCTATTTTTCAGATCATCCTATCCCAAATGCAGTTTGGTCTGAAACTGATTTTATACCCTTGCCCCTTGCAAAACATAACACCTAAAATGTATTAAAAGTTTATCTCATTACTTTAAAACCTCTTCTCAGCAGGTATTGAAATCTTGGAAGAAAGCTACAATTTTAGGTTCTCTAAAGAATCAACTGACCAAAGGAAAAAAAAAAAAAGGAAAACCAGAGAACTTAGTATCTCATTGATACAAGGTCATTTGTTCGTTATGGCAGGAAAGTGTAACAATCCCAAACCTGCTTATGCTACAATCTCTTCCTGTCTTGTTTGATCCAGTTTTGTGGTACCTTACTCAGGTCAGGCTCTAGGGTCAGGCATAAAATTGTTTATTCTTGGACAGAAACGGAAACACTGGTATGCCTAGACAATTCCACCTCAGAGGTCTCTATAAAACTGACTTTATCACTACTGCAGATCTAAGAAAGTAGAGCATCTATCAGGGGCCTGATAAGTAACTCCATCATCTCCAGTAAAAGTCAAAAAGTACTAAACCGATATTTTATTTGCATTACAATATACAGTCTTACTTTATACTCCACCTAACACCTTTGTTTTGAAAGTACTAGAGACTTTCATAGATACTGACATAACCTCTACTTTGACCCAGCTCACGTTAGTAATGTTTTCCTCAAGTTCTCTCCAACTTAACTTTCAAGCGATTGACTTCTATCCATAATAAGAAAGAAACCACATTTTCAGACAATGTGTCCCCTTTCCCTTCCTTCTAAAACACAGAAGTCCACACACAATAAAATATGTTACTGAAAGGCATCTAAAACCAGACAATTGAAATGCTAACTTTCTAAAATATCTTATTGAGATATGTNACAAAAAACAACCACAAAAAACAAATCAAGCCATACATTTATTAGATGCGAAAGCTGAAATCTCAAATGTCCCTGCTTGTTTGTTTATACAGCCAGATGGATGGATATATGTTATTTCTTCGGAACATTCCCCTCTAATCCACCATATAGCTGCATTTTTAAATGACCCCTCCTGCTTGCTTCAAATCTTGTTCAGGCAGGTTTATACCTCAGTTCAGGGACTGGAGCCAAATACAACAGAGACTACCTAAAGAGAGCAAGCTGTTGCTATGTTGAAATGTAGCCATTGAGAAACCTGGAGAACAAGGTCAAAGAACTTCAGAAAAAGCACCCACACTCCCTAAAAAGGAGCCCTAGCCAAGCACCTACAAAGATGCAAGAGAGCCAGAAAAGGTGACTAAGCTATCATTTGTCAATTCAGAAGAACACAGGATGAACATGAAAAAATATTCACTACACTGTTCATCCTCCAATTCCCACATGTTCCCCCAGCCTACACACTAAGAAAATACCAGCATGGCAAAACCACAAGGAAAGTACTTCCTCCTCAGCACCACCACCTACCCTTCAGTACCTCACCAACACAGTTCCAACACTCCCTACATGCTTCTAGTGCCTCAGCAGTCTGCAGCTGCTAAGACCAGGACAGTGTTGTTGATATTTCCCCTTTGGGAGCCTTTTTGACCACCTTTAAAGTTACAGCAGAGATAGGCAGGTCTACCTGTCAGTGCCCTCTGAGCGCCAGTGAAGATCTGAGCCTGCCTTCTTCCCACAACAGGCAGGCAAAGGCCACCAGTGCCAGCCCTGGGCTCACCAGCAGGTGAGGACCCACCAGCAAGGGAAGAGGAAGCAGATTCCACTCCAACATACCTTGAACACTCCGTGGGCAATCATCCTTACATTGTCTCACTGCCCTAAACCTCGAGGCTCTCACATTTTCTAATGCTTCCACTTCAGCTGCAAATGCAGGAGAAGATGAAAGCACACTTTTCCTTGAAGTGCATGATCACAATAACTTACACTAATTACCAAAAGCTTTCTATTGCAAAGCTTGAATTAAACCTTGATTCAAATGACTAATTGTTGTAGCTTCTGAGGAAAGGAAACAAAAATAATTTCAGATAGGAGATGCAGGAAACAACTCCTATTCATTTATACATGTGGCTCCTGGGGTTCCGGCATGCTGGAACTGACTTTCGTCATAATGGACAGTGAGTGCCATGCAGGTCTAAAAAGCAGTAAGAAAAAGGCCATCTCTGGGAAACACACTATCAATGGTTTTCCTCCAGGATCTACTGAGTACCTGCTGTCCTCATGCCCCATTGCACTTAAACAAAAACCACCTTTTTCAGATACACTGAAATTATTACCTTGAACCTCAAACAAGAACCAGGGGGAAAAAACTCCAGGAGCTGGAAGGCTTATTGTTTACTTTATAGTCTGAGTCCTGGTAACCAACAGACACCTGTTTTGTGTTTTGGCTGTCTTGTCCTAGGAGAGATATTTTGGTTTCCAGAGCATTTTGCAGGTTAATTAAGTAGATTGGCTGCAGAGTGAAATCACACATAACACAGGCAAGGGCAGCACAAAACGCTCTCATGCTGCCCTCTCTTCTCAGGATCTAACCACACCAGAGGATGGAAGAAAAGAGACTAGATAAAGCCTTGACATCAGGATCCACAGCCTCCTTACCAGATTATAACTGCACTTGATCAAGAAGAAAGGATGATAAAACATTCTCATTTGCCACAGCCAAATACTTGAGCCGTTTGCATACTTTTGCTGCATTATTTTGTAAACATCTGAACAAAACAATCAAGTCTAAGTGCTCGCAAGGGATGAACTCTTCTGTGCTTCAGCTCCTTCCCTCCACCTCCCTTGTACAATTCCTCAACACTTGCAGCACATTAGTTAACAAAAAGCCCCAGCCTGTCCCTCCATTAAAGAGCTGCTAGAAGTATACTTCTTCCATTCAGAGTGACAGAAACACCACTTTCCCAACCTCTTAACATTTGGAATACCTCAGAGAAGCTACCAAGTAGTTTTATCAGAAGACAGCCACACCACAGCACACACCACAAGCAAGACAAAATTTCAGATTTTTTTTTCTGCGCACAAAAGCCCTTTCAATTTTAAAAGCACTGTTCCAATAACTAAAAGAAAAAAATTCCTGAAAGGCAACCCAGGATACCCAGACAAACCAGACCATGAACAGTGGCTAATATATCTGTGCATGCCCATTTTAAGTTCTAATTATTTCATCTCAAATTAAGAAGAAAACAACTTTCCTGTTGTGTGTCATCCTTAATAGTTTTTACTTTCTGCTGCATGACCTTGAGCATCTGAGAGTCTTGATTTTCCGCTTGTCCTACTAAACCATTCTCTTGAAAAAATTCTTATTCCCTTTCTGTTTCTAAACAAAAACACTTAAGGTGAACTCTACAGTTCTTCTCTGTTTCCTCAGCTGGCAGAATGCCTGTGTTGCAAAGATAAACGAGTTGACTAACCTCAGATGCAAGTAAGAGAAAGCACAGTGGACACCTACATCTGGTAGGGTCTTGACTTGCAGACAGAAAACCTCTGCCCCAATTCCCTGCAAGCAGCCTCAGGAAAGACTAGGATGAACCCAGGTTTAGGAAGCTGACTCTTCAGCTGTAACTCTCAGCACTGCAGACCTGGCTATGAAAGATTCAACAGCCAAACCATGAGCAAAGAGCTCTGGCAGACTTAAGAAAAAAAAAAAGAATTAGTCATAGCAAAGTCAAAAGTACAAGCACAAACTAAGTCAGCAAATAGAGTTTTGTTTAAAGAAGAGTGTTGCAGCGTGGGGTTGGGGCACTGTTTCCACCTGAAAGGTGGAAAAGGCTTACACCTGCAATTAGTCAGGTGCTCTGAATCAAGAACTGCATATAGTAATTTGGGGGGGATGGTTGGTCACCAGCACCTGAGGTACTTCTGGCTGCCCAGAGCCAACCCGAACAAATCTTCTGCATCTCTACTTAAACTCACTGCTACTTCTGTAACAGTAATAGCAATGATTCTACATGTACATCGTCGGGGGAAAAAAAAAATAAAAGTGAAAAAACCAAACCTGACAAGCCATCACCCACCCTCTTGCATAGCTACTGTCTTTATTTTCTGTCAGCGCTGGCTGACACCGGTAAGGAACAATGCCACTTGTCACACCAGCGACAATGCCACACAGTTACCTGGGCACGGCGCAAAAACGATCACCCCTTTACACGATTCCTGGCTACCTCCTAGCGGGAGAACTTCTCGGCAGAGGCAGCAAACCCCGGGAGCCAGGCAGGGAACAAGGGGAGACCCCGAGCGGGGACAGCAGGAGGATGAGGAGGATCCCCTGGGCCACTTCCCGCCTCACTAGGTGAAATCTCACCGCCCTCCTCACCTCACAGGAGCGACCTGTGGGAAGGGCAGCCACACGGGTACCCTCCCCAGCGCCCCATCCCCGTCCGGGGGGGAGCTCCCAAAGTTTCGGGGGCGATTCCCGGCAGCAATGCCCTCGGGGGGAGCACTGAGAGCCGGGACTGCTGCGGGGCAGGGCGGGCTGCTCCGGCCGCGGCCGTCACGGCTAGCATGGCACCATCGCACACCCCACCCTCCCTCCCACTCCCACNNNNCACTGCATTCCAAGGAGCTAAGATCTCAGTACAAGGGATGATCCAGAAGTTAGCCTTCTGGGGGTTTTCCCTCCTCTTCACAGGACTAGAAGAGAGGCTATGAAATGAGATTCGTGTTCTCAGTTATAAAAAAAAAAGAAAAAAAAAGAAAAAAAAAAAGGAAAAGTCAATAAAGTCTCAATGTGTGTTTTTCAGGTTAATTTCTAACTTGCAGTGCCAAGCAAAGAGATTAGATATGCAAAATACATGCAAAATAAAACCAACATAAAAATTCAGTGACAACTGGCATATTGAAAACACTGCTTTTAACAGAGTTCCAGAAACTTNCTGGGCCCGGTGAGGTGTCCCTCGAGGCTGGGGAGCCGTGTGGTGACTCGGCCCTGCCCGAGCTGCGGGAACAGGGCGGCCGCGCCTCGGTGGGGCGGGGTGTCCCCTCTCAGACCCGCTCTCCGTGCCCACAGACCCACTCCGGCCCCTTCTCTACCCACAGCNAAAAGAAAAAAAAAAAGGAAAAGTCAATGAAGTCTCAATGTGTGTTTTTCAGGTTAATTTCTAACTTGCAGTGCCAAGCAAAGAGATTAGATATGCAAAATACATGCAAAATAAAACCAACATAAAAATTCAGTGACAACTGGCATATTGAAAACACTGCTTTTAACAGAGTTCCAGAAACTTAGAGAGCTTGATGCACAAATAATAGAAGAGAGCAAAGCTACTTGTGTACTTATTTATTTTCAGTCCTTTCGGCATCCTAATAGTCCAGCCTCTCCTGCCTAGTGCAATTTGCTATCTCCCTTCCTATGCTTTGCTTTCACTTTGAATGACCAGCTAACTAGCTATTGAGCCAGCAGAGAGAGAAAAAAAAAAAAACTGCAGATGTCTCAGTGTTTGTGCCCAGGGGACATCAGATAACAAGCTGTTGCAGTCTGCCTGCAAATCCACTGGTTGACTTGTTATTCTTGAGTGTCTACAGTAAGGCCTCATTGATTCTAGTTTGGCACTTTTGCTGTTGACCCTGCAGCGTTTTGAGGGGATTTGCGGTACAAAAGGCTCAGCAGCTCATCCAGCACATCTTCTGTGAGTCTTGGATAATAGACAGAGGAGCAACTCAGAGAAGCTGTATCTCAGTGCAGACCTTCAGCTGAGCCATCAACTGAAGGCTCCTGTTCTCCACTACGACACTGGTCCATACATCTGTGCCTTGGTAAATCCTGCATCCTTGAAGATGTTCAGNGCAGAAGACAGCCTCACAAAAAAGACTCCAACATCATTATTCTAATCAGGAAATAACTGTTGTAGCACCCACACCCCCCACAAGCGCTCCCTCACACCTCTCTCATGCTCCCCCTATCCATGTGACCTTAAAAACCACTGCTCGCTGGGCCCCCTCATGCCCCCTGCCCTCTCACGGGACTGCAGAGTGATCCTTGCTCATGGCCTGGGGAGGGAGAGGCGGAGCACAGACACCCACCCAAGGCTGGCCCCACAAGCAGCACTGCCCTGTTTTTGAAACTCGGGTTCTTTTCCCCTGCCTGGGGGTCCCAGTGAACTCAGGAAGGGGGATGCTGCACCATGGTATTCATGCCATGGCTCCACTGCCTTCCTTCCCAGCCTGCCTGGGGATTTTTGTTTGCTAGGGGATTTAATTTCCTGTTTGTGAAAACAAAATGCTGAGGCACTGGGTGGCTCTCTAGTAACTTGGACAGTTATTTGCAGCTTCCGTCCCCTTGCCCCATTCACCCTGAAATCAGTGCTCTACGTTGGCACGTTTTGCTGTTTGTTGCTCGGGCTCCCTGGCATTTGCCTGTGTGGGGAATCTCTGGAGTCTCTGCATGGTTTTGGGCAGCTGCTCCCACACAAAATGGCTGGTTTAGGCTTTATCCTGGTGTCCCCAGCACACCTTGGCCTGGGCGAGGTTGTTTGCTCCCACTAAGCAGGAAGTGTATGCTGTGTTCTTAACTGAGCATGGTTATCAGAATGGATTTTAGGTTGGACTTTGTTATTCTTTCTGTTATGCTATACAGTAGAGAGGGTGTTGCCTGAAAGGAATGAAAGAAGACCCTTGTTTGATGAGGAGAACTTGCATGCTCCAGCCAGTTACCTGAGCTCCTGAACACAGTAGATCTCTTTGCAGAGCTGCAGCCATGAGGTGCCTGAGGGACCCTTGGTCCTGTCCACGTTGAAGTTCTCTGAGCTCCCAGACTGCAAATGAGGTTGAATCCACAAGTGTGACTGAGAAAAGGCTGTCCAAACAAAACAAGGCTGTCTTCACCTATGTTTACAATACTATCATATCCCTGCTTGTTCTTACTGACTGTTTCCAGTTATTCCACTCTACCTCCTCCTTTGGCCAGCATTCAAATATACTTTTTTTTCCCCTGGAAAACGTCACTCCTGTAAACCAAGATACATCCCTATGTCAAAGTCATAAAACAGGTTAGAAGATCTCTCACCCTTAGCAGTCAGCTTTCATCAGTCTGGTTAAATTGCTGATCTTTCATCAAACTCTGGTCTTGAAATTCCTGCTATCCTGAGCTGTGTGTGGTATTCTCAACAAGTGTTATCTCACTCTTTTATTTCAGTAAGAAACACTTTCCTTCCCACATAGTCAGACTTCCAGACAGAAGAGGCCACCGTAACCCATTAATCTGACCCATGTATGAAAGTCACAGATTTTTTTTTTTCCAGCAGCTGGATCCAAGTGAGTTTGAAAGGCAACACTTCTTGTCTTAAAGACTCCAGGTAATGGCAAGTGCTTTCTTCCACCTCCTAATTTATTCCAATGTTTAATTACCCTTGCTGCTAGGAAATTGCTTCTTTCAGGGTTGAATTTGTCTAACTTCAAATTCAAGACATCAGGACTTGTTATGTCTTTGTCTACAAAAATGCACACCCATCCCATTGCCTTGGGTAAGTAACTATACATGGTGCTCCTATCACTTCTCCTTGTTTAACTGAGTGGATTGTTTTCTTTGAAGCCTCACATTATAAGATTCAATTTCAGCTTCTGCAGCATTTTTCAGGCTCTCCAACGTTTCTAAGTGCTTTTTGACTCGCAGGCACCCACACTGGGCACAATGTCATTTTGATCTATCATTGTGGTCTATACACACATGCAGTGCACAGAGTAAAAATCATTGCTCAGTCGTTGTTTAGTTTTCCTCTTCTCTCATAACTAAAAATGGAATTAGGCCATTAACTTTCTACACTGCACAAAAAGCTTGTGAAGTTCATTACCCTTGTCGAATCCCCAAGTTTCTTTCTGCATCTGTGTTTTTCCTGAGAGCATCTTTATCCTGCCTTTCATCACTATGTTCATTCCTTCCTCGGTATATGGCCTTGCAGCAGGGTGTGTTAAAATACATTCCATAACATTGTGACAATTTAAGCAGGTGTCTCAGATCCCTCATTCAGTTTGAGAACCGTTTCTCTAAGGCTGATAAATCGCCAGCACAGATGACAGAGCAGGTCTGAAGCTGACTGCTGTGTTAGTCTACCTTCTCCTTCAAAGCCTGTTTTCTTCTCCTTTTTGTGTGTCCTACTTTCAGTGGATTGTTACATGTATGTGATTATGTCATTTTTCCCCCTTGCCAATTCCATTTTGTATAGTTCAGCTATGAGAACCAGTCTGAGCCAGAAGCTTTCTCCAAGTATAAAGTCGAGACAAATATCTTCCTCTGTTTTTGTGCACTTTCCATGTTTTTTCATGAGATGCAGAGTAAATATGTGGTCAGTTGTTTGTTTCTCAGGAAGGCACCCCATTTGACTTTCAGTGTTTAGCATGTTGTTGATTTGAGTAGATACCACATACTCATTTATTGATGATGCTGCAGAAATGTTTGTTCAGAAATGTTATGTTTCTTCAGACCTGGATTTCTGCATAATGTATAGA
This sequence comes from Campylorhamphus procurvoides, assembly GCA_013396655.1. NCBI lineage: Eukaryota > Metazoa > Chordata > Aves > Passeriformes > Dendrocolaptidae > Campylorhamphus > Campylorhamphus procurvoides. Next base: position 206,693 of record WBMV01002155.1, on the reverse strand, counting down.
CTGAAGGCCTCTCTCATTTGGGGGTAACTAGACTAGCCAGCAGAATTTTGGGGAAGGATCGAGATTAGAGTGTTAAATACATTATTATGTATGCACATGTGCATGAAACATGAACACACCCTGATCCTAAAGAAACCCACATGCAACCACTCCCTACTTGCACCACTGTTCCAACATACACTTGCTAGCTATTGCAAAGTTTCTCTCTGGGCAAACATAGGTAAACAACTCTTGTTTTCCCCACTTTGTTGTGTGAGCAGCAGGGGACAGATGCAAGACCTCTGCATATGAGGCCCACATCCAGCATGGAGTGCATGAGTAGACAGCATTCAGAAGGGCTGTACATCAACCAACAGCAGAAGGACCTACCCTGATGAGGACCCAGCACCCAGCTTAGGAGCAGAGGCTGCAAAAGTGCTGCTCACGTGCAGTGCAGGTTGCTGGGTGCAAACCTTAAGCAGCAGAGAAATCTTTTGGTGCCTTTGCCTGAGCTATGTGAGGCCCTTTGCTGCTGGTGTGTGGCAGCCACGAGCTCTCCACAACAAGAGAGGAGTAGGCAGAGAGACAGGTAAGGCCACACTCAACTGCCCTGTCAGCAATACAACAGCCTCCAAGGGCAGGAAGGGGGCTGTTAGCAGCTTCCAAACTGCTTGCATGAGAACCCTAGGGAAAGGGAACCACAGCACAAATATTATCATGGAGACATCTACATGGGGATGCACTCTCTTGTGTCTTGGCTACTCATTAAAGAACCCTTTTTCAAGAGCTAGTGACTTTATCCCCAGCATGCTCGTGAAATTCCACATTGCTTGATTTCATTCTGCCTCTAGGTTCCCTTTGTGTTTCTGAGCAGGCACAATACTCGTCTTCATTTCCTCTTCTCAACTCTTGTTAAATTTCACCTTGCTCTACTGAACAGATTGCATGTTCCAGCCAAGGAGCTGCCCCATCACAGTCGTGGCTGACATGAGCCCTACACCCTCAAAGCTGCACGTTTGGTTTTGTGAAATGTTTCTCAAAGTACCTGGATGGAAAATATATGCCCCTCTGTCATTCCTCTTTAGTAGCTGAACAGAAATGTGGGCAATAGCAGAGAGCTCACAAAGAACTGTGAAAAACTCAGCTTACCCATTATGTATTAGGCATTAAAACCTGTCTCTATTGAGCTGTCCAAGAAAAAGTCCGACTGGCATGTGATCAAAAGAGTAGGAAATTACCTTGATTTGTCCAGGCTAGAACTGGCTGCCTCATGTAAAAGTATTTGTGAATAAATTATTTGCAGATTGATGGGGAAAAATAGAGTAATTTATTTGATGAATATTGTTCAGCTGGCTGTTGAGCTAACCAAACCATGAGGAAACAATATTGGTGAATGATTTATTTGAAAATCTAGTTGAAATCTGACAGGAGAAAGCGGTCAAACAAGCTACCACTATTATTCAAATGCTGGTAGACCTGAATGGTGTTCATGCACTACTAAAGCACGCCCTGATGCTTCAAGCCATGGCCCTAAGAAAGGTATTGAAACACGAATTTAAATTTTCAAATCTATACTCACCTTCTCCTTAAAAGAGATTCTCCTCAACCACAGCCCCGAAGGTACCTATTAATGAGCACAGAACAGAGTCTACATTTGCAGTTATTTATTCTTATTTATTATTAAGACACTCTGAAAACTCTCTTGCCTGATAGAACAGCAATGAAAATTGAGTACCTTTTACTCCTCTACAGCCTTCCTTCAGTGGATCTCTAAGCACTTTACAAATTTCGGTGGGTTTAATGTTACAGCTGTTCTGCGAGGCAGGAAGGCGTAATGAAATCCAGGAAAAGTGAAAGCATACACCACGTGCTACAGGTTTCTTTACATCATAAACTCTCAAACTTCATGAATGCTTTTAGACTAGACTCCTTTTAATAGAGCACATAATTTAAAGGCAGAGTACATTTTTCAAATCTGACTGTCTGAAGTTTGGTTCCTAACTACTTAAGCACTCATAAACACATCATATGCTGAACTCTTTCTGAATTTGATAGAATTTTGGAGCACTAAACACATGAGGAGAAAGCCCCATGTATCATGGTATTTCCATGCCATTCATATGGATTTAGTAGCATATCTCTAGGTGCTTCCCTGCATGATGGTCTACACATTAGAGTCATAATAGCTGCGAAACAGGCAGGTTTTGTCTGTGTCTGTGGGTTGCACATCCGTGTCACTGACACCACATGAGCAAACCACATGCAAAAAGGTTATCCAACCTGTTATGCAATAAATGAATACTTCTTGTCTCCCTTTTGGACTTCCAGCAGCAGGGCTGCTCCGTTGTGTTTTGGTTTAAATTGTGAATGAAATATGAAGGGCTGCACTTCAAAGCACTAGAGAGATACTGAAGATCTGATGTTAGATGTTATGGCAGCTCCCACTATGGTATGAACAGTAAGGATAAAATCAACACCCTATTTTAACTATAGGGCATTTTCTTGTCAACTTGAGGGCAGCCAGGATTTGATCTCTAGCACCAAATTGAGTATTGGCAACCAAAGAATCAGTGAACAGAAAATACATGCTAAGGCAGTACATGACAAAATTATCCCCCAACAACTTGCTCTCTGAACTCCTACAGAAGTGAATAATTAAATAATCAATGTAAAAGATGCATATTTTTATGTAAGAAAGGCTGAATATCAAATTAAAGATCTGCTGTCAACTTAAACACAAATAAACCATAAAACCAGAAATAAATATTTGTATGATTGCTGTTGATCATTAGAGGCAGTTTAAAATCCAGATTTACTCAGTATGATTTTTGTTCTCCTTCCCACTGGCATGTCTCCTCTCTTGAACTAGGAAAAATCAAAAGAAGTCAATTTTGCTTTCAGGTTTTCTCTCTTTCTGTGATGTGACTGCAAAAATCATAGGGGAGGATATTGCTCTGTTTTAAAGGAACAGATTTCATTAGAAACAGATAAGGAAAACAATAGAAACATTTCTCTCTGCATTTTTTTCGTTTTATATGGATTCTCCTAGGCAAAACTGAAGTCACGGGAGAGGGGAGTCTCTGCTTGTAACATGAGCAAGGTACAATTCTTACTCTCCTCCAAATTCCCTCTCTTGATACTGTTCAGTTACACTCCATTTTGGGAGCTTGCTTTTTTCTGTAAGGTCAGTCTGAGCTTAGCTCTTTGTGTTTTTTACCTGTGCAACTGTTGTCTTCCCACATGAGAAACAGGCTCAAATCTTTTTTTGACCTTGATTGCAATGGGTAGGACATCCATGCGATGAGAATAAATCAGATTAAATCAGAAGCAGTAACTGTGCATTTCTCTGGCAGGTCCCAGAACCTCACATATTGTTACCTTCTATTACACAAGGTGCATAACCTAGTCTTGACTTTAGGCCATTCTGAGACACAGAAATTATGGAAACGAGAAGCCAGGAGGTCTCTGACTATGCAAGACTGAAATGCTACACATATAATATACACTGAGCTGTCACCTATTATCCTGAGTTGATTTAAAATAATCTATAATCCAGGGATGAGAAGTGAGCTCCATAGGATGTGGCAAATCCTTCTCATACAGCAAGACAGTGTTGTCACTACACCAACCCTTGAAAGAATAAATACCCTGTCTCTTCAAGAAGGGACTTTTAGTTTCTTGAACACTGCATCTAAAAGAATCATTTTGAGTGCATTTACATTAATAGAAGTTAATTAAGAGATTAGGCTAGGGCTGAGGATTAGGACCCTGTCCAGGAATCTGGACACACTCTTTATTAACAAGAGCCTAAAAACAGGAAAGACGCTCCGTTCCCCCCCCCTCCCACCCCCCCCTCCCCATACATGTAAGCTAGTGCAGTCACTGCATCCCAAGGAGCTAAG